>MVGT01004035.1:323730-351469 GCA_002174775.1 Macleaya cordata
GTGGGGAGATGCCCCGCATCTTCCAGAATCTCTTCCAATCGAGTAAGGCAGAATCAGTTCTTGAATTAGAGGGTTCATTATCCGCCAGACATCTATAAACCGACTTCGTCGAAAAGTCACCCGATGGAGTACGCATCCAAAGTAGTTGGTCAGGACACGGTTCCGCAGGGATTCTTATGTTCAGGATAGCTGAGATTTCATGGGGTAAAAACACGTGTTGGAGAAGATGGATATTCCAATGCCTAGAGGAGGAGCATATCAATTCATTAACGTAAGTAACTTCAGTACTGGCTTGAGGTAACCCTTCCACGTGGAAACCAGGCAAGGTGGGGACCCACGGGTCCTCCCAAATTTTCACCATTGAGCCATTTCCAATAAACCAGCAGACATGGGGAGCAATAATATTACGACCAATAAGAATACCAGCCCAAACTGATGAGGACGTAGATGCCTTACTAACCGTCCAGAAGTTCTGCCTTTGCAAATAACGAGCAGTGAGTAGTCTGACCCAGTAAATGTTGTATAGTTGTTTCTATTATTTGTAGGCCAAAATAAAAAATGAAAATTATTTGTAGGCACTTGGTAGGAAAGAAAATAAGAAGGTTATTTACGTCATTCGACATCTAAGAAAATATCCCGTAATATAAGGTAATAATTAGGGGCATTTTCGAAACTCCCATCAAAGATACTTTACTAATTATTAATTAGCCATTAATCAGACGTATCTTTCGTAATTAAAGAATTAAGATCAATGGTGTCCGTGTGGACGCGAGAGCTCTATTCATTCCAGTTAAATCAATCAACCAATAAAAATTAAAAACAGCCACGTCAGCCACATGACGATCTGAAAAAAATTAGCTGGACCCCAACCCACGACTCCTTAAACAATTCATTAACTGACACGTGTACGGCTAATACTGACTCATAATTAAATTAATTAATGGCCTGCACGATCATCCAAAGCCAACTCAACCACCACCATTGGCTCCGATATATATACGTTGCTGTATGCACAGTCGGATATACGGACACGTGTTCTTATGACGTGGCTGTTGCCTTGGCGTTCTTCTTCTTCTTCTTCATCTCCCTCTCTTCCTCTCTCTACTTCTCTCTCTTTCTCTCTCTAGCTTTCGTTTTTTGCAGAAGGGGGAGAAACAAAACCTAAAATGTCGAAGAGAATTTAGATTTTCAGTGTGTTTTTTTAGACTAAATAACTCTCCATTGAAGTCGAAGTTCAAGAGTTTCTGCAAAATCTTGAGCTTTTTAGGGTTTCGTAGTTGAAGAAACGGATCTATTCGAGGAATCTACGTGGTTTTAGAGTTGAGAAGTTCAGGTATTTTGAATTTTTTTAAGTTTGATTCGTTGAATTTTGTCTTGTAATGTTGAATTTCTTTATGAAAGTTTGATTGTTTTTAGTTTTGATTTCTGGTGAGATGTTTGTTTGATCTTACTTTTCTTATACTGATTTTAGTTTATAAGCTTTGAAGAAATCAAAATATGAAAAAGCTGAAAATTTGATTATTTAAGGATAATAAGTGCTTAAATGAAAAATAAGTTGGAATGAAAATAAACGAAGGAAGGAAGAATTAGGGAAAATGGTGGGTAGCAGTGATCCTATGAAGATGTGGGGACTTTTAATTAAAGTACAAGGTTATTCTCGTCATTTGAGCAAACTTTACCTTTGGTTACCTGATTTTCTTATGTTTTCCGGTTTGAGTCCATGACTTACATGGTTGGTAAAAAGACGTTAATACCCCTCTCTTTGTAAAGAAAAAACATGCTTTGGGTACTCAAAACTTGAACTTGGGAAGGCTTGTTTCTTCTTAACTGTTATGGTTGTGAATCTTGTGACTTGTAGACACGATTTAAATCTAAATAGGGTTTAGATTGAATCAACTTGAAGGGACTTGTTTCTGCAATTATTAATTTGCTATTTCAGTTGAATATTAGAGGGATCCATGGTGCTACTATGTAAAAAGTTGTCAATCTTGATTTATTTCGGAACCAAACTTGTGAAAAGTACTTTAATCCTTACAAGTTGGTAAGACCTCCAAAAAAATTTCATGGGCCTGTTACAACTTTACCGGATTATCTTTTTCTTACTTTGATTTTTTTTTTTTTTTGTAAATCATATTTGATTGGGATAATCAGTGAGCAAGAACTCCCTACTGTTTTGGGTTTTTGAGGTTTTCCAGTTTTCAGCTCTAAGTTTCTCTGAATTTGAGTATCAAGTTGAATTTTGCTAGTAGTCCTTAGCTGTAGAGTAATCTTCATTAGGCAGGCTAATTCTCCTTCCCTTAAATGGTTCACACTTTCAGTTTAGAAGGCAATTTCAGTCGACAATGAAATGAATCTGAGTTGAGGATGCTATTTCACGCCTGACCAAAAATTGCGACCTACCAGTGTATTACTATGTATTTGTCTTGTTGGATAGATTACACTCCTGTAATAAACTTTTTAAATATTTCATGTCAGGGGTTCATTTCTACTGTTTTATATGAAAGCATTGTTACTTTTTATTTGGGATTTCCTATTGGAGTTACATTTCCAAGTTCTATATACCTCTTCTTTTTGTCTCCTAAAATCTTGATATAATTGTCCTTGATGCAGCTGTGAACTTTCAACAGAAGAACAAATCTTGTTGCGAAAGAGTGACTTTTCTTCTGCTCCAGTGGAACTCTCTTTATCCAGTTGGGAACTTCACCATGGGAAACAGTGAAGCTGAGACGCCAGCCAAGACTGAGAAGGCCTCTTCACCTGCACAAGTGAGCTGAGAAATCATTAGACACTCCAACTACTTTTGATCCATAGAATTCGTTGATCTTGTCTTGACAATGAAAATAAGCACAATAATAAAGCCTTAAGATGGTGATAGGATAGGGTACAAATGTCGATAAATTTTGGGCTTCATTACTCCATATTCTTCTCCTGAATTTGGGGACAATTTGAGACCATGTTTGAAGTGAAATGCTCTGATGAGTTTTCTTCACCGTGTGGTCATCATCAGAGACATGTCTCTCCAGGCTTGAATAACCAGTTGAAAAGCTATACTGAATATAATTGAATGACCAGACATTTATAAGAAATCAACTTATCTTGTGATTGGGAATGTTGGGTTGAACTTTTTTTTGGGACGATGTACAATGTGGACAGCTCAGTGTACACTCTCATTTTCCACTATGATCTTCATTTGGTCCCCACATCAAGTTATTGTACACTCAGTGTGCACTTTTTCCTATATTATCTTTATCGCAAAAAATTAGTCTATCTAGGCATTAGTAACCCTGGAAAGTTGACCTTACTGACAAGTTATTGGATGATACACAAGTTTCCTGATCAAGTCAACTTCGCATAAAACTAGGATGTTGACCTTATCTTTTGTAACGGACCTGATGGTATACTTGTATGAACAGCTTGACATATCTCTTATTCTCCAATATGATCTTCATGTGGGCACACATTGGGAGTAATAACATCCAAATTTTAGATGCGTCCAGCTTGTGTACTCGTGCAAATACAGTTCTAGTAGCTATCGTTGGTTCACACTTGAAATTTAGTATCTGAATATTATTGTATCTTTTTCTGTTGGCAGGAACAGACCAGCGTGCATGCATATCCTAATTGGGCTGCTATGCAGGTTATTTGCCTAATGCATGCTTTTCATTTTGTTTAGGAACAATCAATATCTTAGACTTTCTACTCTTCAATAACAAAGCCTAAACTGTTTATTTTCATTAATCGATAACTACTATTGCTCATTGGCACATTACATGTTCAGGCATATTATCCTCCAGGAATGACTCTACCTCCTCCATACTTCAACTCTGCAGTTGCATCTGGTCATCCTCCTCATGCGTTTATGTGGGGCACACCTCAGGTATTCCTACACCAAATCAATGTGATAGGCTATTGCTAGGACTTATATAAAAAAAACTAGACTATTGCCAAGACTACTCTCAACTAATATCTTTTTAATTGTCTCAGCCTATGATGCCACCTTATGGGGCACCTTACGCGGCAATCTATGCACATGGCGGTGTTTATTCCCATCCTTCCGTTCCTCTTGTAAGTTTACATTCCTATGAAAATGCATTTATTTCTCGAAGCAACTTGAATAGAAAAATGTTCGTACATTCCATTCTGCAACCTTAAGTTTGCTGGTTTTGCCCAGCTTACTGACCCTCAATAAAAAGATGGTTACGGCTGCATGAGTACCATGTAAAATATGAATGGACGTTTCGAAGCTTCTCTACAATGCTAGAAGGAAATATGTGACAGCCCCAGGTTGTTGCATTATGATGACAACCATTGTTTTTTACCATACAAGGTGCTGGTGTTCATCAATCTGGAATCTGGATTATGTTGTGTGCCAGGTGTTATACTGTGACAGCCCCCAAATATTTTTCCTGGCTCCATCTACGTGAAGTTTATCAACTCTTTGAACATTTATGATTTTGGATCAGATGGGTTGTTCAACTGAAGCTGCACGTGTCCAAGCCAAGCCTATACTGAGGACTGAACATTAACCAAAGACAACTAGTTCACCCAACATCCAAGAATCACACAATATCAAATTTAAACTGCTAGTGCTACTCAGATAGGATCGGATTTGAGTAGGTTTGCGAAATATATTGGCTTAGCTATAGCATACTAAAGATAACTGGGATTTGGGATATATTCTTACATGGTTCTGACAACATGTTTAACCCACATGGGGATGATGTGATATTAGGTGAGAATGATATGTCACCATGAAGACCATTGTGGCCCAATAAATCAGGCTATTATGAAAGCTTTAACCCTATAAAGTGGGTTCCTCAGACATTGTTGCCATAGATTGTATAAGAATATCCCTCCACCGTAGGGTTTTCAGGAAATTTCCCTTGTACTATTCACTGGGCTCAGACATGCCACGATGACTCAGAAATGTGGAAGAATTTTTTAACTCATGTAGGTTCAGGGAACCCAACTCAGTTTTCTAACCAAGGTGCAGCCCTACCACTTTGGTTTGATTCAGTTCACTTAAGCTAAGCCCATGTTGAACTTCTAGTTGTGAATATTGCATTTGCATGGGTGGTTTATCATTCCATATCCAAGCCAAGGGTCCATCATTTGGATATCTTGAACTTCTATTTAATGATCATGTAAACAAAAACTTAGGGTAGGCTAATGGTTCAACAGTAACACCAAGGTTATAGTAACTCGTCTCAAGAAAATATTTTAGTTCTTAATTTACATCAAAACCAATGTGTGGGTAGAGATGTCCTAACACTTTCATGAACTGTTGTATGCCAGGGGTCACCTTCACAAGGTCATGCAGTTCCATCATCCCCTGCTGTGGGCGAAGCCATGGTACTGAATTGTTCGTTTATTTCCTTCGACAACTATGTGATAATTGTAGAAAACCAACATGATGAATCCTTGATTCCTCGTCTTGTGGTAAAAAGGATGGGAGGAAGCTATCCTTTCTACCTTGTGTGCATTAAGGTAAGTTGGGTCTAATTATTATGATTGTGATGCAGGTGGCAACTCCTTTGAGTATAGCAACACCAGCAAAGTCATCAAGTAATAAAGATCAAGGCTTAATGAAGAAGTTAAAAGGGTTCGACGGGCTCGTAGTGTCAGTAGGCAATGGTGATGCTGGGAGTGGTGAGGCGTCACAGAGGTTTGTCGATATCCTGAGTTAAAGATTCAACTGGTTAGATTATTTTCCTTTTTTTAATAGCCATGTCAGCTACTTCTCTGCTTGCCTAACTCTTGAACTGTATAACCATGGATGCAGTGGGGACTACAAGAGTGACGGTTCCAGTGATGGAAGTGATGGCAATACAGTAGGAGTAAGGATTATTCTTCTTTCTTAATTGACAAATTGTATCATCCATCTCATTATATTAATTTTTAGATAGACTTATCACTGGAATTGAAAATGCAAATGTTCATTAAGATCTTATATTTTCTGTTAGAGGGAGCAATCACGGAGGAAAAGAAGCTGTGATGACATGACATCCACAGGTAAGATGAAGTTCTCTACCTAGGATTATATCTTGAGAAGAAGATGATAGACTTGGATCATTACCTGTCTGAGGTTGCCTACTGTACCCATGGGGCATGACGTTATTTACCTAGTTATTTTGAATTTATCTTTTCTTGAGTTCTTTGGACAATATGCTGTTAGGCCAGGTTTTTGGCATGAATGTTTTCTGGTTAATGGCAAACCTTTTGAAATGAAAATGTCCTTCCCACTTCTTATAAATTATAATGCTAGACTTGCTAGAATAGTAATTTTTACATAAGCTGTTAGTTGACTTCATTTGGAATTTGTTCGCTCAAATGTTTTTTAATGTCGACAGGTGAGGATGACAAAATCGACGCACAGACTAGTTCCAAGCCTAGTGGAGAGGCAAATGCAGCCTCCAGTAAGACGCTAGGTGTTACAGTGGCTTCTGTTGGTGTTGCGGGGAAACCAGTAGGAACTGTGCCTTCACCTAATGTAAAACCAAAATCCATAACTGCTACTTTTCCTCCTGCATCAGGTGCGGAGGTGTCAAAGCATGATGGATTAAATTCTGAACTCTGGATAAAGGTACACTTCAGAAATCTTTTTTTGTTCCTGTTCTTCTGTACTTTGGCTTCTTTAGGGCAATAAGTATTTTGTAAATTTGCTTCACCTCTTTGGGATGGACTAGAATGTCTTTTTTCACATCTTTCATTGCAATTATTTCCTCAGAGCGAGCGGGAGCTGAAACGTGAGAGGAGGAAACAGTCTAACAGAGAATCTGCTAGAAGGTCAAGGTTGAGGAAGCAGGTGCTAGAAATTTCTCGACGTTCCTATTCTTATATTCTATTTTGAACTCATCATTATGTCTGTATGAGCAAATTTTGGATCTGTTTTATCGAAATTTCTTCTTCCAGGCGGAGACTGAAGAACTAGCGACAAAAGTTGAATCCCTGAATGTCGAGAATCTGTCTCTTAGATCTGAAATAAATCGATTAGCAGAGAAATCAGAGAAGCTGAGGCTCGAAAATGCTGCATTACTGGTACTCCCTCATTTCCTCGCATGAATCTATTACTTTCAGGGATCAGTCACGCTGCTTCAAGATTAAGATCAAAATCTTATCAAAGTCATTCCAGACCATATATTTAGAATTTGTTTCTCAAATTTTAATGTTGCTGGGAGGTGGCTATCTCATATCTGAAGTAGGTATTTATGGAACTCCTATGGTTTCATCTTACAGGAGAAACTGAAAAATGCACAACTCGGACGGGCGGGAGAAATAGTGTCTGATAAGATGGAAACTGAAGAATCCCAACCTATCAGTACTGAGAACTTCTTAGCCAGAGTAAACAACTCAGGCTCTGTTAATAGACGCACACAACAGGAGAGTGAGGTCCATGAGAACTCAAATTCTGGCACCAAACTTCATCAGCTTTTAGAATCAAGTCCTAGGACTGATGCCGTCGTGGCAGGCTGATCAAGGAACCGGTTTCCCTTCAGAAGAGGCTTTGGGTTTATTTTTCTTTCCCCTCTCCTCACTTGATTTCTAATTTAGCAAAAAATTACCAGCACGGAATTACTCTTAACAGTAACTCAGGTAGGTTCATATAGGAAAGAGTGAGACACGTGGTGATTGATCGGCTTTGGACGTCAACACCGATCTGCCATCTTGATATATAGGTCAGTCAGTCTTTGATTTTGCCAGTTAAGTTTTTAGTACTATCTGATGGTATTTACTAAGTTGTGGTTTATTAGACTCCACATAGAGCTAGCCATTGACATTGTTGTACATTGAAAGAGAATTTTAAAAGGGAGGTCCTCTGTGTATTAGTTATGTACCCCTCTCTCTCTCTCTCTCTCTCTCTCTCTCTCTCAATCTATAAACTTTTACCTTATAATGATTATAATCTATTGTTTGGTGGTGTGTTTTTCATCATCTCTTTTCTTTTTGGCCTTTTTGATAGTAAAAGAAGGCGTCTAAAAGTGAGATTCAAATTCAAAGCATGTCTAGATTTAAGGTGGTGGCAGGTGCGCCTGCTCTGCCTCAGGAATCAGTCAAATTGAGACCCTGTTTGTTTGGAGTAAAAGTTTTCTATGGAAAATGAACTATTGATTGTGGTTGAACCAGAATTTATTAAATAAGTCTTGTTCTGGTTCTTGTTGATTTCGGTTCTGGTACTCAAATGGGTTGAACCTGAACTGGGGTAATTGGTTCTGGTTTAAGTTGGTTCCCATGTATTTTGATTCCTATTTTTGAATATTTTACTTTTATGTTAAAAAAGTTGTTCAAAGTAATAGAAAAACTCCAAGAACAATATTTGCTGGCGCCTCCTGCATGCTATGGTTACTTGGGTGGGTTGTGCTTGGATTCAGTGAATTTTCGCAACTAAGGCCCTGCTTGGTACAATTTGCGAAAAATTCACGGTTTATCGTGTGTTTATAGATGATTGATGAAGGCATCTAATAATAAATATTTAGTGGGATTTGTAATATGTTTACAAAATAAACAATCTAAAATTATTTATTTATTTATTTCTAATTTATTGAAATAAAAAGGGCCTTTGTGTGCTTTACGTATTAGCAGGACAGAACGAAGAGTAGTATTGACGAAAAATGTTTTTTTTATTTATTTATTATTATTATTTTTTTTTATCGTGGTGGTGAAGTGGGATGATCCAGTAAGCAAGTGGCTCTAGTGAACCCCTTTGGAATTTTTGATGAACCCACGTGATCTCGTACTGTCATTTTTTACAGATGGCAGTCCGATAATGGTTCCTACTTCCTAGGATCCTCTTTTACAGTAGTAGAATTTTAAATGGTCAGATATCTTGATGAAGTTGTTGACAGAACCAATAGTTTACTGCCATCTGTATCTAATCCGTGCGGTCCCCACATATTTCTTTAATACTTTTCGTTCAAATCACGTGGCCGTGGTGTATTGTGTAAATAATTCTTGCGTAGTTGGGACCTTAATGCCTTGCTTGGTATACCGTGAATATTTGCTAATGCGAAAATTCACGGTTTATCATATATGATGATTGATAAGAGCATCTAATAACAAATATTTGGTGGGATTTGCAATATGCTTACAAAATAAATAATATAAAATTATTTATTTATTTATTTCTAATTTATAGAATTTTAATTAGCATCTATAAGAACCGTGAATTTTCGCATTTGCGAATATTCACGGTGTACAAAGCAGAACCTAAACCCCAAATCCAACAAATTTTTAAGGCTAGTGGAGACTTTTAAATACCAAAACCTCCACCTGGTCTAGTAGTTTGATAGAGCGTGTAGGGATTAAGGGCTTCCGCTGAAATGTTCTGCGACGCAGAATCGCAGATAAGTTATGCGATGGCACAATTAAAAAAAATAAAAAGAAGAGAGTCGCAGAAGTTTTCTGTGACACACTTTTTTTAATTAATAAAATAATAATAAAGTATTTTTAGTTAATTAAAAAAAATTTGGTGCCGCATATAATTTTTGCTCTCACAGAAATTATTTGCGACACATGACACCCCTCCATTAGCCTTGCCAACCTATTATACCTCAAACCCACCTTTCTTGGTGGTGGTTTTGAGGTAGGCCACATGCCTTGCCCCTTATAGGTACAGATGAGTAGGGATCAAATGACCCATCTCAATCAAACATGACCCATTTTAATGGCTATGGAGCTCACATGGAGATAATTTAATGACTGAGATCTGTTGAGGAAGTTCTCCTAATAATGTAAGTCATCATATCTTAAAATTAGTCTACTCTTAAGATGTCTAACCACGTCAAAAGTTAAATAAAAATCAACAATAAAAAAGATGTTTGAATTTTGTGAATTTTAATAATTAAAGGGGGCAAGAAGTTTTAGAACGAACTAATTTTCGAATATTATCTACATAGTTGGAAGAATGTCATTACCGAAAATTAGCCATTGAATCATCTTCACATGGGCTCTACAATGTTAGGTAATCTATGGGTCTTTTATAAGATTGGGTATTTGATCTCTCCTCCATATAATATTTTCTCGACTTTGAAACTTTCTCTTATTCCTTCCTTTCAATTTTTTTTTGGCTTTGAAACTCATTATTTAGGGCAAGTTTAGTGGGAATCTTCAAATCTAATCCCTAAATCATCAAAGTTGAAGATTTAGGGATAGAATAAGTGGAAAATTGGGAATGGAGTTTAGAGATGGTTTGATGACCACGAAAGGAATAGAATTTCTCGACGTTGATGGAAGGATATTGGTCGAAGCTCATTCCATTGTTTAAAACTCATTCAATCAGAGAGTTCCAGTGTACGAAGCTCGATGGACTGTCCATTGGTCGAGCCTCATTCCATCGTTCCATAAGCGATCCCCTAATAAACGAATAAAGGGACGGATTTGATGGTATGAGTGATTCACTAGAAACCCCTGATGTGAGATTTAGTTTTCCAACTAAACTTGTCCTTAGGATTCCTTTTTATGAAATTAGATCCATCACGTGCTTTACATGCACCACCACGCGCACTTTACCTAATTCATATTGAGAATCACTAACATATGCCGCTATTGAGCTCACGTTCACTTGTCCCACCCTCCCATACGTTGAAGTGGCCGTTGCCATTCAAGCTTTTTACTTAACCTAACCCGACAGAATCTAGCGTGCGCCTGGTGCGATCTCTAAGATTCTCTAATGTCTAAACCTATGGTCACCCATAACTCACCTGCCCTACACTGTCGATTTGGAAGTTAATTTATACACCTGGCGCACTCTAGCAAATGTTAGTATTTAGTTCGAAAATGCGCTACTGCAAGTACTTAGGTTTTAACTTTAAAATCACATTCTTCTTATGGGTGTCCATTAATTTGTTGTCGTTTCCTTATTGAATAATAGGGTATGATGCAATGATTTTGGTCTTTTATCAGTTATGATTTTAACCTTTTTAGTACTTAGTTGATTGGTGGATCTGAACCTATTATGAACAATGTTTTTCATTCCTAACGGTTCACCCAAATTTGTAGAACCATGATCTTGGTTCTGGTTCCAATTTGTAATCGTGCACCCGTTTGACTCTCCCTGTCATCCAAAACATGGCCATCTTCACTGTAAAATCAGGCTAGTTCCACCTCACATGATGGTCATTTTTCGGGTACAATGATCTAGATAGTGAAAAGAACATTTTCACTCGAAAATCATGTTTTAGGTCTTAAATCGTCCTCATGTGGATCCCACATGAATGTGATATTCTAAATGGGGTGTAATAGCCTTCCTCTTATTTACTTATTTGCAACCAAATATATCCATTTATCAACATAACCCCTCTATATATGCAAGCGGAGTGATTAATTGACTCGAGTCTTAAAAAGCCTCTAAAAGACCCATGGTCATGTGAAGCCATGTAGGGATGATCGAAGGGCTAATTTTTTTGTGAGGATGGTCGATCACCTCACTAAGAAATGGTTGGAAAACAATGATAAAATGATCATTTTTTTTTCTATCATTGATTTCAAATCAACTTTTGATGGAGTTTTAATAGGGTAAGAAATTTTAGAATGAACTGATTTTTGCTGAGGATGATCTCCATAGTAAAATAAACATCTTCATTAAAAATCAACCATTGAATCATCCCTATGTGAGCCTTAAATGTGCATGAAATTTTTTTTTTTTTGGTTAATCAGTCTGAGGGTCCCATATAATGACCAATGTTAATGTTTGGGTCCTATAAAAGTCCATCTTTGAGTTTAGGTCCTAGAATGACGGTTGACTCGGTTGACCATCCAAAAAGTGATGAAAATTTGTAACATGACGAGAATACCCTTTAACAGGACCCAAACACTAATTATGAATTATGAGTAGAACCTAAAATCAAATTTCTTGTTGGTGGATCTAAAGCTATAAACAGTTAAACTATTGTAATTCAGTAAAAGCTACTTGTGCTTCAAGATCTACTCGATCTTAATCTTCATGCTCCGGGTGAGGAAGAAACCATTAATGGTAATGTGGGTTTTAAGCCATGGTAGATTGGAACCAACCACAAACATGAGCCACTTGTGGGTTTGATTTCTAACTGAGAATTCATACTGATCCAATTCATGGTTCTCATGAAGATGCAAGAGTATACAAACAAGTTGGTTGAGATTTTATTTCATTATTTCTTTACAGATTCAAAGATAATCCTACAGAGGTAATAGTTCTATTTCTGGCAACATAAATAAGAAAATTCTATTTTAGGTCCTACTAATAATTCATAACCAGTATTTGGGTTCTGTTAAAGGGTATTCTCGTCATTTTACAAATTTCTGTCACTTTTTGGACAGTTAACCAAGTCAACCGTCATTCTAGGACCTAAACTCAAAGATGAACTTTTGCAAGACCCAAATCCTAACATTGGTCGTAATATAAAAACCTCAGACTAATTAACTTTTTTTTTATTATTATTATAGCCGGGTCAAGTATCCCTCCCCTATATGGAGAGCTAAAAAAAGTTGTCCATTTATTTTATGAACTTGTGCAATGGAGGAAGTAACTTCTTGTTTGATTTACCACTCAAAACGCCATATAGATGAATTTTCAAATTCATCCTTCTGGATCACAGGGGCACTCTAAAAAGATGCTCATCAGTTGGGAGTACTATTAACGTGTCCCCTCATGCCGAGACTCCCCATACAAAGAACCCATACGTAGAAGACACGAAGAAAGACAGAGAGAGAAAGAGAAGAGAGTGGGCGCCGGCTTTTGTTGGTCTTCATCTCATCTCAGATGCATCCAAAACCATCACTCTTCTTTCCATGTGAAATCTCTAAATTTAAGCTCACACCTTTGCCTCTTGAGGTTTTTAAAACTTTAAGTTTTAATTAAACCGTAAGCTAGCATTGCTTTATTAATTAGTACTTAGTAGTCAATTTATATAGATCTTCCTCAAATTTTCCTTTTTTTTTTTTTTAAAAAAAGCCCAGGATCTCCAATTAAAAAAATCAAAAGGTTAAATTTTATAAATCTTAAAGCCAGGTTCTTAATTTTTTTTTTTTGTTTTTGTTTTTTGGTTTTGAATTTTGACCGTTTGTACATGTATTTCACGTATCTCCATGACCTTCCTTGATCTCTGACTCTGGTTGCAAGAGATTCATCTGTATCTTTTTCTTTTTTTTTTTCAATCTGACGTTCTTCTCGTGTTTCAACTATCTTGCCTTCTTTCTCTTTCTCTCTTACTTCTATCTGTTTGTGTGTTGTGGGTTCCCCGAATCTCTCTTTCCTCGCCATGCATGTGTTAGGTTTTGAGTCTCGTTCCTTTTTTGTGGGTCTCCAAATGTTTCCTGTAATGGGTTTTGTTGGAAAATGGCGTTTGAATATCTGGGATGCACTTCATTGTAGTTTGGACTGGTTTTAAGGGGTTCTTTTTTCTTGGGCATTTGGAATTTTAGAAGTTTGGATCTCCTGGGTATTGAAGTGGGTTTTGTTGGAAACTGAGTTTGAAGTCTTTTTTTAGCATGATTTTCAGAGATTTCTTAGGGATTTGGGGTTCCATTTTTGGACATTACAATATTTGTGATTTTGGGAAGTTATAATGGAAGTTAAGGCAGATTTTTGCTCTGTTATTGTTTCTTCTCATCTGAGTCAGGTGTGATAGATCTAGGGTACAGTTTATAGTGAATTTAAAGGATTTCTGAGTAGATATTTGTGGGGATTTCTGATAATATTTTCTTGGAATTTCTCCCATTGTTGTTGTTGTTGTGTATTAGATATTGGGTTTTACATTTAATTTCTGTTTCTGGCATTAAGGGTTTTTAGGTGAAGAAGGATTTAGATTGGTAGTTGGGATTTTGGTTTTAATTCACGAGAAAATTTTGGGTTGTCACAAGAAAGTATATAGGGATAAGTATGGGTTTTCAACTATAACAGTGGCTGTAGATTTCTTTTTGTTAATTACAGTTGTTTGTCTTCAAGTTCTGGTTTTTGAGTCGGTTGTAAGAAAGGATAATATTGAAGTCCCAAAATTCTTCCTTTTATGACCCTTTTACCTTTTTGAGGAAACAAAATGGGTCATTCTGCGGCGATTTGGGATCAAAGAGCAGCAATTGAGGTCACAAAAGATTGGAATGGGATCAATCAGGTCGTGCTTCGGTCTCCACGAGGCGCTTCTGCTCGGGTTAGATCCTCCCCTTTTCAGCAAATTGTCTGAAATGTTTGAGTTTTAGCGTAGAAATTTGTGCTCTTGAAGTTAAGATTCTGTGTTTATAGAATTGGGTTACACTAGAATAGTTATATAAATTATGTTATAGATTTTGATTTATTTTTCTGAAATGTTTGAAATTTTGTTTAGAATCTGTGGAATTGAATTTAGGACTGTGTTTATAGAAATGGGTTATACTATTATATATATATAGTGATATAGCATTTTTAAAGATTCATTTTTTTTAAATAATTTTTTTTTTTTTTGCTGAAATCCATGGTTTCTGGTTTTATTACTGGATGATTCTCTGTTAACCATCCAGGTTAGCTTGCATGGAGGACAAGTTACTTCATGGAGGAACGATCGGGGGGAAGAACTCCTATTCACAAGTAGTAAGGTGTAGTTCTTTAACCTCCTTTTGTCATCCTGTGTTTTTGTGTTAACTTGAGTATCTTTAATGAATTGTTGGTTCAGAGTGCACATCCTGATGGGGTTTTATTGTGACATATATTACTAACAATATACAATATTTGTTCTATTAAATAATAAATGATACATTTTATATTCAAATCTTTTGAATTAATTCAGATTCCATGGAAAATGACACTTGGTTTTGACTTTATTCCTATTTAAAACTTGTATATGAGTTGTATAATTCACCAAAATAGGAATTTCATGATACTTTCTTGCTTGCTAAAGCTTTTTATGTTAGTTTAATCTGTTGGCTTTGGATGTCTACGATAGCTCCAATTTGGCAGTTTAATGGAAAAAGAAATTGTTCACAAAACCTGATTTAGGTCATCCAATCTGTATAATTTTTGGGCTATGAATCCTATGATTCTCCAAGAGATGGGACTTGATTATGTGCATTAAGTTGGAGGTTGCATATATTGGACGCAGTTTCATGTTGGCCGACTCAAGAAATATATTATCAAAGTAATCAGAAATGTATTGATGAAGTGTAATCACAAGTGATATACTACATCTAAGCATTATTAAAAAAATACTGCATATATATTTGTGACAATATATTACTGTTTTAGTTTTTTTATGTACTTATCACTTCAAAATGGTAAGGACTTGGAGACGATATAGAAGGATGGAAGGAAGAACTACTATTTTTGAGATAGATGTTCAAAAGATGGTCAATGACTCGATGATATATCAATTGAGATAGTGGTAACTGCATGTAAAGGTGGTTGAAATTTTTTCTGCTAAAAATATGAGACTGATGTTTTTTAATTCTTTCATCGACTGTAGGCCATCTTTAAGCCACCAAAAGCAATGCAAGGAGGAATTCCTATTTGTTTCCCACAGGTATTACCATCCATGCTTATAATTTACAGTCATACTAATACTAAGTCTCTTTTTTTCAGATAAACAATTGTATTAAGGATGAACTTCTTTTTTCCCCTCCCTTGTTGATGATTATATTTCAATTTTTCTGAAGTTCGGAAATTGCGGGTCGCTGGAGAAACATGGGTTTGCAAGAAATAAGATTTGGAGTATTGATGATAATCCTCCACCTCTTCCTGCCAATGATTCTAATGGTAAAGCTTTTGTCGACTTGCTACTTAAACCGACTGAAGAAGATTTGAAGGGCTGGCCTCATAGGTATGAGATTGGATATCATATAAATTTTTGGTTATTTTAGAGTTAAAACCCATATTTTGGCATGGATCCATTGTTCTTAGCTTGAATTAACAGCATTGTTATTCAGAAGTTTGTGTTTTATTGAAAACAATGCTCTTCTGATCTCAGGGAGTTTACACTCAACAAAAGTTAGGTGTGTATAGAACAGATTTATACCAGGGACGCTGCTACTGGGACATCCTTAAAAAGGTGTTTGGCCTAAACACCCCTTTAAGGGGGCCCACTTGAATACGATCTAAGAGCTGATTTTTTGTGAGGATGTTCTCTTCACCATGTAGATCATCCTCACAAAAATATCAGCCCATTCTAAATTTTTTAACCTCTTCAAAATTTGACTGAAAGTCCTAACAGTTGATTTTCAAACAACTTCCAATCAATTTTGATGTGGTTTGAAGTTTTAGAATGGGCTTTTGTTTTTTTTTTGTGAGGATGATCTACATGGTGAGGAGAACACCTCACAAAAAATGGTTGTCCCAATAGCAGAATCCTTCTACAAGGTCACGTACTACCTGCTGTTGGGAAGGTTCAATATGGAAGTCTAAGGTCCCCATAGCGTAGATAGTGATACAGTAAGCAGTGTAACTACTACAGATCCCACTTGCAAGAGGGTAAGGACCACCAACATTTGACAGCTCTTTTTAAGAGCCTTCAGATGCTGAAAATGACCAACTGATGGTGTGATGGTCATAATCATCAATTTTTTTGCATCATATGAATTAATTTGATAGTTGATTCAGTTAAGACCACTCTGATTCTGACTGGAACTCTAACTAGCCCAAGATATCTTCTTACCTTCTAGGTAATGATGGCTCCAGGTTCAATTGAACTAATGCAGATGTAGCATTTACATTTTTCATAAAACTAGTGGTGTGTATACCGTGCTAAGCACGGGCATCAAAATATAATCTAATTTTAGAAATGTAATATTCCCACCTTTTTTTTACACTACAGTTTCCATCCATCTTATTAATTTATTATTACACTCGGCTTATACTTATATGTGGAGCCACGTGGAGATGATCCAAGGGCTGATTTTTGTGAGGATTATCTCCTCATCATACACTTGGATCATCTCCATTTGGGCCCCTCAAGCCAGTATAAACAGGGTGTTAGAATAAGTGTGGTGTTAATAAAGAAAAAGTGGGGTTCCCATATCTACAAAAAATTACAATAATGCTCCTCTTATGAGTGCATTTCTTTGTACAAACCCAGCATAAGGAACACATGCAATGCCTGTGTACAAACCTTGTAGTATACTAGTATGATATTAAGGCTTTATCAAAAAAAAGACCTAACAGAAAATGGTATTGCTTTTTCAGTTTCGAGTTTCGGCTTAGGGTATCTCTTGCCACCAATGGGGATCTCACCATGATTTCACGCATTAGGAATATCAATGGAAAGCCATTTAGTTTCTCATTTGCGTATCACACGTATCTCTCTGTTTCTGATATCAGGTATGGAGTATTCGCTGTTGTATTTTCATTCTTTAATATGAGTGTGTAACAACTTCATAAGAGCATGGTTTGCATTCACAGTGAAGTGAGGATAGAAGGATTGGAAACGCTCGACTATCTTGATAACCTTTGTCAGAAAGAACGTTTCACAGAACAAGGAGATGCCATTACGTTTGAAAATGAGGTAAAAAATGCTGCTTTTGGACAGGAATGTTGTGTCCATATACAAATCTTTAGATATATTTGGGGAGATGAAGACATTTTCATCAAAAAAAATTTACAGCCAATTTGAGATCTCTAGTTTCTTTTTCAAGTTTCTCATTCTCATATACCTATAATAATCAACAAGCCATGATCTTTTTTGAAAGATCTTGAAAGTGGTGATAAAAAAAATTAATTTCTTCTATTTCACAAGAAATTGAATTGATGTTATTTTCAACATACTTGTATTTTTATGAGATGTGATGCTTATGATTTTAGGGATATTGTTTCTCTTCAAACACTCGTCTCTACCTCTTCTTGTACTTGTATTTGTCCCAAAATTATCTGTTACAAGAAATCTCTTGCCAAAAGTTTCTGAGAATTGTTTTACTAGAACTGTGGTTATTTATGTGGAAAAGTACTATCAACATGATTATCTAGATAAAGAAAATCAATAGTATTTATGGTTATCCTTGATCATTTTCTTGATATTCAGGTCGATCGAGTTTATCTTAGTTCTCCAAACATAATCGCAGTCCTCGATCATGAAAAGAAACGGACATTTGTTATACGAAAGGAAGGACTTCCAGATGTTGGTAAGATGTTTTTCTTTTTTTTCCTTTTGTTTTCTTCTTTGACAGTCTGGATCACCACCACGACTTTGAAAGATTTGGCATTCATATCCCCCATTACCTGTTTGATTTGTATTAACTTGGTTTTGTCCAAACAAAGATATCAGTATTAAATAGCTCAAGACCAATTAAACCTAGATCATTTTGTTTCGATTTTAACAATTTTGCCTTCTTTTTAACTCAGTGGTCTGGAATCCATGGGAGAAAAAATCAAAATCCATGGTAGATTTTGGTGATGAGGAGTACAAACAGATGCTTTGCGTTGATGGTGCGGTGATTGAGAAGCCAATAGTGTTGAAGCCAGGGGAGGAATGGAAAGGTCGGTTGTGTCTCTCCGTCGTGCCTTCCAGTTACTGCAGTGAACACGACGCTTATCTGACCGGACTCTAAGGATCAGATGGTAGTAATAACTTCTTTTACTCTTGTTGTTATTGCCTTTGTAATCTCTCTCTCAAGTTTAGTTAAAAAGAACTGCATCTGTAGAGTAGAATTGGTTGAAACAGTACTGTTGTACTCTTGGCAACTTCGGTTGTGAAAAATCCTTTAATTGAACTGAGTTTTCTTGATTTATCTCCTTCCCTTTCGAACCAAATGGAATGGATCTAGTTCTCAATCTTATATGGGTCATGAATTCAAGACTCAAAATGTCAGGTTGGTTGGATTCTAAATAACCAGAACGGAGTGCTCTGTATGTATCTTTATATATAACCTATAAAGTCTTCTTTTACCTTCATCAAAAGGGTTGCGGGCCTGTGCAGATCTACATGACAAGGATATCATTCTCACAAAAAATTAGCCGTTGAGTCGGTCATTTCCATGCAGGCGCGAAATTAAATAAAGAGCTGTGAGAGACTGAGGCCTGATCTCAACTTTCATAACTCATGATTGAATAAACCCCTATATAGATTCTAAAGAGGAAGAAGTTGAAAAAAAAAAAACAATTATAACATGAAAAAAGAACAGGTTTAATGAAGGAGGAAGAACTCAGCCTTCTCTATGAGTTATTTTTCAATGGAAACACATGATGAGGCTGCTCTTTTGAACTGTTTTTAATAGAAGCTCTGACAGAAAGGTGTTTATGCCCACCAAACCTGTTTTTAAGACCCTTTAGAAAACTAATCCCTTTTTTTCAGAACAGATAATTTTAGGACGCTTCCATTTGGCCAGACCAAATGCCACGCCACGTCACACCATAGCATTTGATCGATCCAAAAAGTATTTTCCATAATTTTAACCTCTAGATAGTATAATAGATCTCTCGATTGTGCTGTGTCGTGCTAGATATCGTGTCTTTTTCTCTGGTTAAATGTGCTTCAAATTTGATATTTAACCTCTAGATACTTTAGCTGTGTTTAGGTCAGTCTTACTCTTAACCCCGGCTTGCCTTCTTTGGAAAACAATAAAGCTTTTTGGCCCACCCATGTTACAAAACAAATGCCAGATACTTATGTAGTAAGGTGAGACCCACCACTTTTTCCCTCCCAAAAGTGTTATGAGGGGGTTTCCAACTTATGTGGCAGTAGGACCCACCATGCCACATAAGCATCTGTCATTTGTTTTGTAATATGATCTGGCCAAACTGCAGCGCTGTTTGGAAAAACTTTAAGATCCATCATCACACATCAAAGAAGCATGGTAATTACTCATGAACCAAAATACATTGCCTGAAAATAAAAGGAATGAAAAAGAAATTTGAACAGAGAAAGCAAAATGCCAATAGCTTCATCAAGACTTGCTACATTTTTACAGGTAAAGTTCCAGCACAAAAAAAAAAAGAAAAAACAGAAGAAGAGCAGAAAAGTACTCTCTGGAGTAACTAACAAAGTAAAAGAATGTTGAAGAAAATGAACACAAGTTAATATGAAGAATCTTCTGTGCATATAACTTCCATTGATCATCGAAAAGAAGCATAGAAAGCAATTACTCGTTTACATTGGTAAGGATAGTACTATACATTCATTTAAGTACAGGATCTTGTTATAGAAAAACTAATCTAAAAGGAGGTAATTTGAGGTACAGAATGTGAAAAACACAAATTAAGATCGGTGCGCCGAGGTGGTAGTGTGGTGGTGGAGGAGATGGTGGCAGTAGTAGTTGCGATAGTGGGGGTGGTGGGGTTTAGTTGTTTTTGGTGGGGTGTAAAAGATAAAAATGAAAACCCCTAGTAAAATCCCCCTCCCCCCAACCATTTTGGGAGACCCCCCAATCCGAGTTAGGGATCCCTTTAACAGCGATCCAAATTAAATAAGTGATCATTACCAGAACCAAATATTGCATTACTATACTGTCTTGTATTCAAGTCGCTGCCATCCAAAACAGCACCATAACGATCGAGCCACTGAGTTGGGCTCGGGTTTTCAGTCTCCTCTATCCACTCTGAAGGCATATCAATGTCATCAACTAAAATGGGATCGGTCTCTATCGGCTTCGCTTTCATCCGGCTTGCTAGTTTGAGATTGTAATTGACATACGTAAGGTCTGCTACTGTTTCTTTATCTGGCTTATTTCGCTTCTCAGAGTGTATCTGCTGAAAAGCGCTGCAAACTTGACTGAGTATTCTAACTGCAACCCGCTGAAGTCCGGGCGCTGAACCACCATATTCTTCCCACCAATGGCCTGCATGTGTTATTGACGCTTATTTAAGAATTCCAACTCATAATTAATATATACAATCAGCTTACACATCAAAATGGTTAGACATGGATTAGACATGGCTGTGGGGCTACATGAAGATGATCCAAGGGCTGATTTTTGTGAGGATGATCACCTCACCATTTAGATCGTCCTCATAAAAATTGCGTCTTTCTAAAACTTTTAACCCCATAAAAAGTTGCTTAAATTTTACGGTAAAATAGATGGTTCATTACAATTTCAACCAACTTCTTATGGAGTAAAAAGTTTCAGAACGATATAATTTTTATGAGGATGCTATAAATGATGAAGAGGTCATCCTTACAAAAATTCATCCCCTCAATTAGACAGTCCTTACAACCCCCATAAGACATGCAAATAGGGATGAAAATAACACGAAAAGGTTTTGAAAATTTGTAAAAAGAAAACTGTACATACCAGGTGAGATCTTGTTGCGTGCCTCCCGAGCAAAAACATGGCCAAAAACCCCCTGTGACTTTTTAAATGCTAAAATTTGTGCTGTGATATCGTGTCTCAATTCTGGCGTCGGAAGTAGTTTCTCCAACACCTTTAGGAAATCTTCCTTTATAATTCCAAGGAACTTGACTTCTGGATTGTATTGGATACTAGGATTTAAGAATGCTGCTGCTGCATGTAGAGGTGAATGGAGCTGGTTCTGCCACCTTCTATCCACTATGTCAAGGAACGTCTTGCATTTATTCTCATCCATAATGTAGTACGTTCTTATAGATTCTTTGGCCCTGGTCATAGATTCATATATAAACCCCATGGCAGGTTTTCCCCCAGCAACTTCTCTCAATACCTTAAGTATAGGCTCAGAAACAGCCACACTCTCTTCCACTCCCCTCCAGAAACCATTATCATCACTAAGAATGTCAATACACGATATACTCTGTGGTTTATTTGCATAAGCGGGATTTGTTGAATACTCAGGACTATTGAACATGTGTTTCAAGATTGACCGTTGCTTCAACATGAACTGTAGAGAGAGAAAATCGGAAGTGGACCTTGTAAAACTAGTACGAACAAGTTCTTGTCCCCCAGTGAATTTCTTCATTAGATCAAGCACCCACGTCCGATTATATATGAACTTCGTGATAAACTGTGCTTGTAAGATGCATCGGTTCACCCAATCAATCTTAGAAAAATCTTCCAGGATTAAATCCAAGCATTGAGAAGCACAAGGAGTGCAGAAGATGGTGCTGTACTTTTGCATGATCCTGTGATTTCCTACATCAACGTAATTCAGAAGTGCATTACCCATGATCACTTGAACAACATTTTCAGGTCCAATATCTTGAATAACTGAATCAAACAAATCAGCAAGAAATTTTGTGTTCTTGAAATATGTGGACGCATCAACAGATTTGTGGAAGAAGGTTCCAGAGGGTGATGACACCAAGAAGTTTATTAGAGTTCTAGATTTTTCATCAGTCCATGTATCAGCTATGATTGTACAACCTGTGAGTGACCACTCTTTCTCAGATTCTCTTGATTGTTGGCTAACTTCAGATTTGATCCTTTCCAGCCACGCTGTCTTCAGGTCTTCTGAGGATGGACCTCTAAATCCATAACCGCACTTCGCTACAGCTTCCATCATTACCTGATAGGAAGAAGAACGTGCCACACTAAACTCCAACTTATTTTCATAAAAGAATAAAGCAATACTTCTTTCTGCATTCTCCCGGTCAGATAAGGATGGGGGTGCAAACTGTGTTCCAGAAGGAAAGATTTTGGATATTGGAGAAGTTGTTTCCACACACAAGGCAGCGGGTTTAGTTGGAACCACGTTTGCAAGAGGTTTAGTCTCAGCTATTCGTTGCTTTTTAGCACTCGCAGTTTCCTTGCCCTCCTCTTTCAGTGCTATTATAGCTCTCACCCTATCGGTAACATCATCCCTCACCTTACTACATGGATGAACACCTTTACTGGGTAGTCGAGATAAATGATGTTTCAATCTACTTATGCCACCATTCAGAACCTTGAGGCAAAATTTACATCTCACCTTGTTTCCTTCTAACTTCTCACAGTATTCCCAGCACACATCTTTCTCTCGAACCACTGCCAAAAGATAAGTATATGATGTATTTATTAGAACAAAACCAAGAAAGATATAAGAAGCCTTAAGATGCTCAATGCCAACTTTATGAAAAAGTAACAAGCACATAAAGATCAGAATTTGTACATAATGTAATATAAACTGTCACTTAATCATGAAAATAGTGTGCATCAGAATTTGTATAGATGTAAGCCGAATTGGCAATTGTGAGTGTCCCATCATTAAACAGAAAGTGCAGATGTACTAATTCAACCTTATATAACTTATAGAACTCGAGGTCAGATTGAAAAATCCTACCAATAAAAGGATATGATCTTATTTAGTACTTGCATTTGGACTGTAAATCGTGGCATGCAAAATGGTTCACAAAAACGTGCATGAATATGGTAAATCAACCAATCCATGATGTTTTATTGGAACTGGGACGGGCAAAGATTGTCAAACCACCAACTTTCTTAGCGCAAAAGGTAATATGCTATACAGAATTGCACAACAATAAGTCAATAACAAAACAATTAAGTACGGCTTAACTTACTGATGATGTAAAAACTTTATAATTCTCTTCCAGTATGCTGACCTGAAAAGGCAATAGAGAGAGAGATTAATGAGGTAATGTCTAAAAGAAAAAAATCAACCAAAAACTGTCTACGGAACTAAGTACTATACTGAAAACAAAAAATCAAATAAATGAAGAAACAAATCAACTACTGGAGTACTCTACTTATGGATATTTTCGAGCTTCCTCTGGCAGTTTTAGACCCTCCAACTTAAACAACTTCCTTCTCACTAGAGCTGTCATTGATTTTTATAGTCCCCGCCCAAACTCATCTTAATCGACTTTCCTTTATTTATCTGCTATTAGGTATATTCTTCTAGTCTTACAACATGAACTTATTATGGTGTTTAAAACCTGCTTTAGTTAATCAGATCAAATGAAATAAGCTTTTTACCACCTATTATTTTTCCATCGATAATCTGTACTTTCCCGATTTAACTCTAACCCAACACAAAATCCACTGAGCTTTCAGAGTGAATCTACCATAAAGTAGTTACCAGATATACTTATTAAATTTGTATATGCAGATTATTATGTTACAAGTCTGGAATTATATGGTTCAAACTTAAGAGTCTGATATTTGGAGAACCAGCATTAGATACCAACTCTTGTTCCCAATTATGAACCCTAATTTGGTCTCCATACTGCATCCTTCAATTCATCAAGAAACTTGCAGTCAGTCACTAAATGAGTGGATTTTATACTGAAAATTAAGCTAAAAAAGGAGTTCATTTTCATTTTTTTTCGTTTGTCCCATTTCATCCTCATACCTCATCTTATCTGCAGAATCGAATCCAAACAAGAAACTACCAAAACCCCACAACAAATCAAATTATCTGCCAATTTCATAGATAACCCAATTCTTAAATTACATCAATCTAACCCTAAGATCAAACAAATGCTTTAATTGGTGAAAAGTAAGTCAGTAAATAAGTGAATTTGATACTGAAAATTAAGCTAAAAAAGGTGTTCAATTTCATTTTTCATTTGCCCCATTTCATTCTCATCCCTCATCTCATTTTGTAGAACAGAATCCAAACAAGAAAACTACCAAAACCCCAACAAATCAAATTCATCTACCAATTTCAAAGATAACCCACTTCTTAAATTACTTCAATCAAACCCTAAGATCACTGAAATGCTTTAAATTCCTAAATATCTTTAAAAAGAAAAAATTGACAAGCAGAAAAAAAATAAATAAAAAAGCTTTGAAGAGTGTTCAGAACTCACAAAAGAGATGAAGAACTTCTCGACCGAGAGATACCGGAATTTGCTGCCGAAAAAAAATGTAAATTATCGCGAAGATGGAAAATTGTTTTTCAACCAGAGAGGCTGAATATCGCGAGATATCGTATAACTAGGGTTTTGTTTTGGAAGAGGCTGTTATTATACACCGAGGTCGATACTTTATCTCGTTCAGCTGAGCTTCTAACCGTTGATGCTCATTGACTTAGAACCCAAATGACAGATATCTAGTAGATTAACGGTAAAATATTAGGGTTTATGGTTAGGAAGTGTATGCTTTATAATATATTATCATTTTGCTATATTTTTTTCTCGTTTTTACCCTTATGTTTTACTAGTTTTCTCTAATTCGTCTCGCTCGCCGATATATCGGTACCCACGTCACTCACGACTCACGTGTAGAAATTTAGTTCTAGGGTTTGTCACGTTATTTTGTTAACTTTTTGGTTTATCTCTCGAAATAATAAAAAAGTTTTTCCTAATTTCGAATGTTTTATTGACAGCCGTTTTCAATTTCAGGAGAAAAGTTGAACAAGACTTATGGTTGAGGAGACGAATTCGGATTGAAGCATCGTATTTTTGCTGATGGATCGGGTTGACCCGTTGGAAACATAGTTTTTGTTGGTTTGATCCATGGTTCGCCAGGACTGGGTCCGGGTCGGACCGGACTCGTCCATGGCCGGTCGATCCGCCAGTGCTAATCAATCTTCATTGGATCTCTATGATCATGTTGTAGCTTAAAAACTGTTACAACTTCTTTTTAAAGTTCCAAAACGGTATATTCTGGATAAATATGACCTAAATTACTAATTCAATACTGATTTCAAATTCAACAAAAGCAATAAGCAAATCCTCCCCGAAAAAACGGCCTTTTCTTATCATAGTTTTTTGGTGCTTTGAAGAATTGCTTTAGAATCCTCCAAATACAATGTCAATAATCAATTACAGCTCTCAGAAATTTAGGCCCAGAAATTTAGGCCCTGCTTGGTACACTGAATATTCGCAAATGCGAAAATTCACGGTTTTTGTAGGTGCTAAATAAAATTCTATAAATTAAAAAAAAAATTAGATTGTTTATTTTGTAAGTTCATTGTAAATTCTACCGAATATTTGTTATTAGATGCCCTATCTACAAACACATGATAAACCATGAATTTTCGCATTTGCGAATATTCACGGTGTACCAAGCAGAGCCTTAAACAATTTTTTCTTCTCCTGCAATCCAAAATCCCACTATACTTTTATCATGGTTAATTTTGATTTTCAATGCAGTTATACCTATGTGTTTCCTCATGATTTAGATTTCATATCTTTGAACAAAATTGAGCCTTTGCAATCCTTCTTTGCAGGAACAAGATCTGCATGCATCAATGCTGCAACCTTGGCACTTGCAGATGCTGGGATTCCAATGCGTGATCTCGTCACTTCCTGTAGTGCTGGATATCTTAATAGCACTCCTTTGCTTGGTATATCTNCCCCATAGGAGGGGGCGTTATAAGGGGGCGTTCTAAGAGGGGGTGCAATAACCTCCCTCATTCTGAATAAATATGATCTAAATTACTACTTCAATACTGATTTCAAATTCAACAAAAGCAATAAGCAAATCCTCCCCGAAAAAACCGTCTTTTCTTATCATAGTTTTTTGGTGCTTTGAAGAATTGCTTTAGAATCCTCCAAATACAATGTCAATAATCAATTACAACTCTCAGAAATTTAGGCCCTGCTTGGTACACTGAATATTTGCAGATGCGAAAATTCATGGTTCTTGTAGGTGCTAAATAAAATTCTATAAATTAAAAAAAAAAATTAGATTGTTTATTTTGTAAGCTCATTGCAAATTCTACCGAATATTTATTATTAGATGCCCTATCTACAAATACATGATAAACCATGAATTTTTGCATTTGCGAATATTCACAGTGTACCAAGCAGAGCCTTAAACAATTTTTTCTTCTCTTGCAATCCAAAATCCCACTATACTTTTATCATGGTTAATTTTGATTTTCAATGCAGTTATACCTATGTGTTTCCTCCTGATTTAGATTTCATATCTTTGAACAAAATTGAGCCTATGCAATCCTTCTTTGTAGGAACAAGATCGATCTGCATGCATCAATGCTGCAACCTTGGCACTTGCAGATGCTGGGATTCCAATGCATGCTCTCGTCACTTCTGTAGTGCTGGATAGTGGATATCTGAACAACACTTCTTTGCTTGGTATATCTGTAATTATGTTGCCTTTTTTCTATTAATAAATGTTTTACCATATAGAAATATTAAAACGTGCAGAGCTAATCAAAATTCAAATTAAATTGGCAGTTCTGAATGAGCGTTATTATTGACACTTAAGTTTTTTATAGGTTGTGGTCTAAGTTTGTTTAATTTTAGTCAATTTAATATAAAAATATTCTTTATTCGGGGTGGCCTTTCTTTTTATTTTTTTAAACTATTTTTTAACTAATTAATAATTAAAAAAGAATTTATTATTAGGACTTAAAAGATTAGATTAAAGAGAGAAAGTGGAAAAATCGACTCCACCTTCAACGGATTTATTCGTTCCTTCATCAACGAATTATTCGTTCCATCATCAACAAATTTTTCGTTGTTGATTCAGCCTCAAGCATCCAAGCATTAAATCCCTATGAAGTAGGGTTTATTTCACACAGATTTTTATGTAGGATGATTCTATTTCTAGTAAAACTCCATTAAAGAGTGAGATCTGTAAAAAAAAACTCAATTGATGAGACGGTTGGTTCTTCAAATTTCGTAAATAATTCTCAATCACATCATTCGAAGGTATTGTCACAATTTTTTTTAATTTTTTATTGTTATTTTGTCAGAAAAACGAGATTAAAATTTAGGGCACACGAATAGGACTCAGCCACGCAAGGACGAGTCGTAATGCAAAGACTCACCCGCCCGAAGCCGAGTCTAACACCAAGGACTCCCTCATCCACGGGCAAACCTTCACATAGAGTCTCCTCCACCTGTGGCCGATGTAACGCCCCGTACCCTAAAATACAAGGGACATTACCATCAGTCTACCGCGAGACTCAATTTCGGCAGAGTCTCCCCTGTAAACTGGACCTTTCGTCACCTAATAGACACAGTGCATATAATAATTTACGCAACGGAAGCAAATT
>MVGT01004035.1:354537-364747 GCA_002174775.1 Macleaya cordata
TAACCCTCTAAACAAATCACTTTAAATGTCAGCCGTTCATTCATACTATTAAAGTCTAAATTAAGTGTTCGTGGTGCTAGAGGGTGCTAGAGGACTCCGATTGAGCTGATTTTTTTAGATATGATCCAAATAGTATAAATAACATACATATCAAAAAATCAGCCAATTTAGACAACTTTAAGAAACTAAAAAAAATACAAAATTAAAAAGCTTAAAATGTGCCCTAAGGGCACATGTTAACAAAATCCTTTCTTTATTTGGCTCAGCTCAAGCTGTCCATACTATTCATCAGGATGAGCCTAAGATTGGTTAGGCCCGGTCCCCACCCATTAGGTCCTTAATAATGCGTCGTGCTGCAGTTAATGCTTTAGTTTGGTACTTTGTTACCTGTCGATACATGTACCACGGCATGCTAGCCTGCTAGGCGACAACGCCAAATTAAACACGACACATCAAATTCAAGGAGAGCACCACCACCTTAATTTTAGCTTGTGAGGTTTATATGGAATTGAATTAATAGATGATGTTTGGTGAGAATGTCTTCGGCCCTATATGGATCATTCTCACCAAAAACTAGTTTACTTTAAGACATCTAATACATTCAAAAGTTGATTGAAAAATCAACCGTTCATTATTCAGTTAAAAGGTAATTTTATCATTATTTATTTCTAATTAACTTTAGATGGGTTTAGAAATTTTAAAAATAACTAATTTTTATAAAAATAATGGTAAAAAAAACAACCTCACTAAAAATCATACTATGGTTTAACTCTATGTTGGCTCAACAAGATAAAATCATGTACCCTTAGAGCACATGTTAACAAAATCCATAGAGCCTCTCAAAGTAGTGATTTGACGACATTACTGTAGTTGCACATGGGTTCTAATCAATCACGTCTCTCTGTCTCTCTCTCTCTCACTCACTCTCATCTAAATAGTCCCCTGGTCAAACTCAATTGGTTTTCTATTTGTAAGTACTTCTTGGATTTTGTTAACATGTGCCCTTAGTTAAGTTTTTTGGTTTTGTGTTTTGTTTAGTTTTTTAAGGTTGTCCAAATTAGCTGATTTTTTGATATCTATGTTATTTATACTATTTGGATCATATCTAAAAAAATCAAGTCAATCGGAGTCCTCTAGCACCCTCTAGTACTATGAACACTTAATTTAGACTTTAGTAGTATGAATGAACGGCTGACATTTAAAGTGATTTGTTTAGAGGGTTAGATATTTCTGATTGAGCTGATTCTTTGTGGACATCTTATAAATAATGATAATATTATGTTTACAAAAATTTAGCTGATTTGAAGACCTTTAACTTGCAAAAAAATCCCTTCAAAAATATCCTTATCGTGTGCCCTTAGGGCACACGTTAACAAGACCCCTTCTTACTTCTTTATGGTCCTCGATGATTGCTCATCTAATATTTTTTTTTTATCAAAATCAAACAATATTTAGGTTGTTGTTGACCATATAAATTGAGTTTAATTTTTATTAACATTGAGTTACTGATCTTATAAAAATAAGTTCACTTCTTCTAAACAATTGGCTCACATTTTTTTAAAAATAATATATATATTAGTTGTGCAATTATATAGAATTTATGTACAAAAAAATGAGTTTTGTTTGGTGGACACCATTCTAGGCTTTAGCGACTCCAATGCGACCCTGCATGACTTACATAGAGATGATTCAAATGCCTAACTATAGAAATGATCTCACCAAAAAAATAATATATTATTCTAAAATTTATAATACCCTTTTATTCATATTTGAAAATTTTAATAGTACAACGAATAGCTTAAATTTTAATGGTTAATAAATCATGTGGACCCACATGCAAAGGGGCTGCCAAAATGGAGTCCACCTCAGTCCTAACATTACTAAATTAAAAAAAAAAAGTGATTAATTAGGTGGGTGAGTGTGCTAATGCGATCGATATTAAATATATATTACTTATTTTCATGTTTCGTTTACATCAATATATCAAATAGATTATTTAAAAGTTAGTTTTTATTTTTATTTTTTATAGAGATGATTTCTTTACAACAAATTACGTCATTATAAAAAAAAAATTAACGGCATTACAAGATGGTTTAACTTAATAACTAAAATAAATTATTTAAATAAAAAATTTAATTAAATTTAGACATGGATAAAAGTTTTAGAGTGATTTAAAATTATAATATCCTCACAAAATATCAGCTATTGGATTATTATACATGGACCCTATAAATTGATGTTAAAAGTGGGTAATAATATTGTAAAATATTCATAAAAAAAATGGTCGAAATTAAAAATTCTCTTCTTCTTTGAAACCCTTATAAGTATGTAGGGGTCGTTTTGAGATAGAGTAGGTAGGTGCAAGTGTGCATCCAGACGTTCTGTCAGCTCTACGGAAAGGCCATTCTATATTATCGGCCTCTACTCCGTCTGGCGCCTTCTAGTTCTTTTGTCGATCCCTCTTTCTCTTATTCTCAGCCCAAAATATGAGTAGCTTTGAGGCTGAGGGATGAATTTGAGGAATAACTCTCATCTTAATACTTCTTATCTTTCAAACCTCTACAATATAGGCTGCCATTATACTTGCCCTAAGGAGGGTTGAATTAGTAAAAAAATATTAAAAAAAAAAGCTTAAATATAAATTCCAATGTGCAAAACTCTCCTGGCCCAGTCGTCATTGACACGAACTGTGTATGACGATTTATTTGTTTTGGCGTATTCAACACGAGGGAGAGGTATTACTGCTTAACACATTATCAGGGTGAGAAAATCCCGCGTGAATACAATTTTTTCTCCCGGGATAGTTTGACTTCACTTTTATTATTTTAAAACCACCCCAGCTCCGAAGGCAGTAGTGACAAATACATAACACCAACCCCAAACTCTAAGATGGGTCCCACCTCGCCAACAAGGTGGGGTCCGTCCAACATCAAAGTATTTACTCGGTGATCAACGGTTACAAAATCAATCTATACTGTTGGTGGGGCCCACAACGAACGGCATGGATCTAAAATACTAAACACATTTATATACTTTTAACAACAGATAAAACCCGGCATTTCTTCTAGTCTGTGTTCATGACTTCATGGTGTTTATCTAGTAATTTTTTACTGTCAAAGTTCACACATACAGATGAGTAGAGCAGTTAGGTAACTGTACAAAGAAAACCCTAAAAAGCTAGGAAGCTTTTCTAGAGAGAGAAAGTGGGAGCTCTAATGGCGATTTAAACTGGTTTTTGGTTTTTTCTCTTGTTCGAGGTACCTGCTTATCGAGGTCATTAATGGTGAAATAAACTTCCATTATGAATCCTGCCTACTTGTTGCTCAACGGATTCTTTTTTTTTTAAACAACAAATTTCTCTTCCGATTTTAGCTCTGTCTCCACATGCAAAAAACCTCGCTGTTTATACGCTAAATGATTTATTTTTTTAGCTTTTTCAACGCTTGTTTTGTTTCAATGATTATTCAATGCTTCCTGCTTAAGATTGTTGTTTGAGTTTGCAAGCAAAAACTAGTCAGAGAAATCAAATCATTTTGGTTCTGCAAAAACAGCTGTAATCTCTTCTGATTTCGTGAGAATGTGGTAGATTGATTTCTACAAGTTGTAATCTATGTACAGGAGTTTTGAATCTGTTCATTTCATATAGAGATGGATTTGTGAGGAGAAGTTCGATTTCGATCTTCATTTGAGTTCTTCAAGTTCTAATCGATGTACAGTATTTGTGAATCTGTCTAAATCAGTGAGATGGATTTTTGAGAAGAAGCGATAGAAGTGAACTTTAATTTGATCTTCAACGATTTTGAAGAACAAAGCAGAAGTTCATTAAGTAGGCTTTGAAAAGGAAGGTAAGAATTTCAGAGTTCAATTTTTGGTCGATTGAATTTTCCGTTGAGCAGGAAACGAAAACGGCTGATTTTTAAAGACTTTGAGCTTGATCATTTGAGAGAAACTTTTAGAAACGGCTGGAAATTTATCTGAAAACGCCTAGAAATTGGATTATTCACTGCAGTTTCTTCTCATTCTTATTTTTCTTTGAAAAGCACTTAGATTTGCATGGAGAAGTACTCGAGCTGTCGCCAGAATTCTCAGAAACAGTTNAAAAAAAAAAAAAAAAAAAAAAATTCTGTTGCTTTTTTATGTTTTGATTGATAACTTGGATTAGAATGGAATCGTTGTTCATTTTCTCTTTGATTATCTTATTCGGATTGCTTTTCTCACAAGTGATTGCTGAACCAGTTGAAGATAAACAAGCTTTACTTGATTTTTTTAACAATTTTCCTCACTCCCGTGATCTCAACTGGAACCAGAGTTCAACTGTTTGTAACAACTGGACTGGAGTGATCTGTAGCCCTGATAAATCTCGAATTATTGCTCTTCGATTGCCTGGAATTGGATTTCATGGATCCATTCCATCAAACACTCTCAGTAGATTATCTGCGCTTGAGATCCTAAGCCTCAGATCCAACCAAATTACCGGCCCTTTTCCTTCTGATTTATTCAATCTCAAAAACCTATCTTTTCTGTATCTTCAATTCAATCACTTCTCTGGTCCATTGCCTTCGAATTTCTCGTTTTGGAAAAATCTCACTGTCATCAATCTCGCCTACAACGCCTTCAATGGTAGTATCCCTTCTTCCATCTCAAATCTAACTCAGCTTACATCGTTGAATTTTGGTAACAACTTGCTTTCTGGAGAAATCCCTGATTTTGATCTTCCCAATTTGCAACAACTAGACCTAGCCAACAACAATCTCACTGGCAGTATCCCAAAATCTCTTCTGAAATTTTCAAGTTCAGCATTTTCAGGAAACAATGTTTCCTTTTCACCTTCTCCTGCTCAATCACCTGTTTTTCCACCTACTCCTAAATCAAAAAATGGTAGAAAGCTAAGTGAATCGGCGTTATTGGGAATCATAATTGGTGGTTGTGTAATTGGATTGTTGGCATTTATTTTTCTATTGGTGGTTTGTTGCTCAAAGAGAAAAGGTGAAAATGGGTCTTCAGGGAAGTTGCAGAAGGGTGAAAGATCACCAGATAAACCAATTCAGGGAAGCCAAGATGGTACTAGCAGGCTTGTTTTCTTTGAGGGTTTCAATTATGCTTTTGATTTGGAAGATTTGTTGAGGGCTTCTGCTGAAGTACTTGGAAAAGGGACTTTTGGAACTGCCTACAAGGCAGTTCTTGAGGATGCAACCACTGTGGTGGTAAAGAGGTTGAAGGAGGTGGGTGTGGGGAAGCGGGAATTTGAGCAGCAGATGGAGTTGGTTGGGAAGATTAGGCATGTGAATGTGGCTGAGCTGAGGGCATATTATTATTCAAAGGACGAGAAGCTTATGGTATATGATTACTACAGCCAGGGCAGTGTATCTGCTCTATTGCATGGTATGTTGCTCTCTTCAATCTCCGTTGTTCTGTAGTTGGTTAGTTATTGCCACATCCCTTTCCATTTTGTCTAAATTAGCAAAAACCTTGCCTGTTAGCGGTTGTGATTTTCTTTTCAGAAGTTGGTATTTAGATGTTACTTTTGCATGATTATCATCTGGATCAGGTTGTATCTTACTCTTTAGTATATTAAATTGTCTTCTTTACTGAATAGGAGATTGTAGGAATGCTAATTTGGGAAAATTAACAAAAACATTCAAGTTATGGGAGATTTTTTCATGAGTATATGTTATTCTGACAATAACTACTAGATACTAAGAACACATTTTCTCTTCGTGCGTGGTTTGGGCTTATAGGTTGGTGAAACAAGATAGTGTATCTGAACTGGAGTAACATGCCATGCGTATAATATAATGTTTTGGCTATGGCCCTGCTTGGTATGCAGGGAAAATTCGCATCTGCAGTTATTCCCGGTCAAATTGATAAATCAGCTGCTTGGTATGGTATTCCTCTGCTAGTTAGGATACCTATAGTCCTATTTGTCCATGCAAACTACCACTACCACAGCTGTGGTAATTTGCATTCTGCAAATTTTCCCTGCATACCAAGCAGGGCCTATGATCTTTTGAAAGTAAATTACTCACTTCACTTTATATTCTTGTGAAGCTTATGCTTCTTTGTTATCATTGTGCTCTATATTTGAGCAATTCGAGTAAGCTAAGTTCTTTGCTATCATTTAAATTTGGATTCTAAAGCCACCTCAAAGTTGGCAACATTAGTGGTTCTGTATAAGCTACCAAAAACACAGTATCATTTGCAATGTCTTATTACTTTGCTTGTCCTACCTATATAAGTGTGCATTAACAGTATGATAGAATATCACTAGGAAGGGATAGAAAGTCAAAAGGGGGTTCCACTTCGAAGGGGATTAGCAATCATAACTAACAGTATACTTGTCCTAAAGTTGCTCTGGCCTGTCAAATGGTGCATTTTATGATAATCCACTTGTGCGTGCTGCATGTATGGAACAGTGAAAAGAAAAGCTTCTTTTTCTTGTCCATCCCGTGCAAGAATTCTTTGTCATGCTAAAGAGAAGTACTATCTTACTTCTCTTACAGATCTTCGGAGGACTTGAAAAATAAGTGTATTGTGGAACGTTAGAGGTCATTTGATTTTGCATTTCCCAAGGATGATCTAGGACTCTAGGAGAAAGTAACGTTTTGAAGCATAATTAGATATGGTCTCAAAATTATGGTTACTGTGGCTTAATATATGTGGCTCTCGAGCCTTTCCTGTGATCAATCAGCCTCATTTAGTATTAGAAGTATTTGAAAGTCTGAAAATCTTGAGAATCCCATTACCTGTAAAAATAAAATAAAATAATGAGAATCCTATAGAGTTCTCCAAATTACAAAAGCTGTCTTAAGCCAAATTAGCAGTGGTGCATAGGAATTCCAAACTCCTGGTGGGGAAAACAAAAAGTTGATCTCACTCAAGATGTTCAAATATTTTGAGGTTTCATCTTCAAAATCTGGTCTAAGAATCTCTATACCACAGTTTTGTGTGATTTCACTTTTGTCTATGACAACAAATTTTTACACAATTGAAACTATGATCCTTGGGAAGGACTAACCAGCTAATGTCTCCTCCCATACTCGACTGTAAGTGTCAGATACAGCATTCCTTTCCAGTAATTAGTATTATAAAAATAGAAGTGAGCATGGAAAGCATCTCATCCATTCTTTAGAAGCAAAATAGTCAATCACGACTCACAGAATTTGATTCCCTTATGAATAACAAAATTTGAGTCTTACAAAAAAATTCCAGTGTGCTTATTTGATCAAATGTTATGTACATTTCTAGAGTGTAGTGATACAAAAGTAAATTGTTAAATGATAGATTTCAGACTTAATCATTATTGTTTCAAGATTTTAAAATACACTGACCTTAGTCTGAGTTACAAGTTGTCTCACTTCGAGTAAAACCATGAACTGGTCAATTTAGAAAATGGGTTTCACAGAAAAGTTTCAAAATCGTATAGTCCTATTGATCTTGCCTAATTTAGTTCAGCTTTTCCATGCCCTTCGAGCTTTAACACATTCATTTTCTTTTTCATTTCTTAATTTAGCTAACAACCCTGGTATCTATTTAAGCTTACCCTTGTACAACATTGTTCACTGAGTTTGTAAATTTTGCAGGAAAAAGAGGAGCAGACAGGATTCCTCTAGACTGGGACACCCGACTGAGAATTGCAATTGGTGCAGCAAGAGGAATTGCTTGTATACACACAGAGAACAATGGAAAACTAGTCCATGGAAACATAAAATCCTCAAATATTTTCCTTAACACCCAGAACTATGGCTGTGTTTCCGACCTTGGCCTAAGTACACTGATCAACCCAGTGTCTCCACCTGTTCCCCGAGCAACTGGATACCGAGCCCCAGAAGTGACGGATACCAAAAAAGCTGCCCAGCCATCTGATATCTACAGTTTCGGAGTTCTTCTCCTCGAACTCCTCACTGGGAAGTCACCGGTTCATGCCACCGGTGGTGACGAGGTTGTCCACTTGGTTAGATGGGTTCAGTCTGTGGTTCGAGAGGAATGGACTGCAGAAGTATTTGATGTGGAACTAATGAGGTATCCAAATATAGAGGAAGAGATGGTAGAGATGTTACAGATAGCAATGGCTTGTGTTTCGAGAATGCCAGATCAGAGGCCAAAAATAACAGATGTAGTGAAAATGATGGAGGATATTCGACGGATCGACACTGGAAACCGACCTTCATCTGAAACAAAATCAGAAATTTCAACTCCACCACCTCTGGAATCTACATCTGCCCCCACAGTGAGTCAATCTCTCCAATAATTTTTTTTTTTTACAAATATATTTTGTGTTGTATTTTTAATTCAATTCTTCTAGGAATTAATATAGGTTGTTGGGAAGATTAAACAATAGAAATTCATGTTTTATCTTTCTTTTCCTTTTACCAAAATACTGGCAAGATCAATTTTATCCACCTGATGCGAATTGGGTCGGATTGAATTGGATCTGTTTTTGTAGTTGGTGTATGAATTGAATGCAAAATCTGAAATAATGTCAGATGTTCTCTCTATGTCTCTCTCAAGTCAGTTTCTCAATTTCATTTTCTAAAGGAATTAGGCACATGTTATTACACACAGGATAAGCATGAAATCAATTGTTTGTAAACCTAATCAACATCATGTCCTTGTTGTCGTCACCAACCAAGCATCTTGGTTTTGGGGTCAGAAAATCACTGGGTCAAATACCAAGTTGATCTGCTCATATTAATTATTAAACGATCCAGACCCAAATTATTACAATATGAAAATGGTCACTGATTTAGAGCGAATTATTCCAATTTGTTTTTTAGTCATCCCAATCTGACTCTTTTTTGATAATTTTTACTTCTTGATCTTCTGAGTCAAATTTTTAAAATAAGTATTCTGCTAAAAAGAAAGTTTGATTTAATGGTTTGTTTGGATGGGGATGTTAAGTATGAATTTTGTGGGGATTAAGAATTTGGTGGAAAATCAGTTAGAAATTATGTTATAAATCTAACTAGTTTTTCACTAAATTCTTGGTCCCCACAAAATCCTTATTTAAAATCCCTATCCAAACGAACCAAATTTATGAATTTTGAAGGTCCTATATAATACAAAATCAGATTCACACAAACCAAATTTCAGTTTAGAAAAAAAACAAATCACCACCCAAGTATGACTATTAAAGCGCTGGTACATAACCAATATTTTCAAAGTTAGGTAAGGTAAAGTGGACTAGAAATACTTAAACTTAGAGCATTTTCTGCCGAAAGATAATCTGAAAGTAGTAATGTTTTCCACATAGATTCGCGTTCATCCTCCCATCGCAAAGTGTGAAAGTGGATATCAATATGATGGGAGTGTTATTGGTCCCCCAATGACCTTCCTTCCTAATAAAAAGTATTCTTAGTTAGATTCGGTGTCAGGCTTGGTTTGGTAAAAGAGTAATTAAGACTATTAAAAGAGCAGGGCGAAATGGCATTTGGTATCACTGGAAGACGTCAACCCATTACAGCGTACCGCCTTGGGAGTCTCACCACTAAATGTTCACAAAACAGATTTATTATTTTACCTGGCTACGGGCTATGGTTGGCGGGTTGTCAAGCTTAGAAGCCTCAACCCTAGCCCTAGCCCATTTATTAACGAGTTAGATTTCCACAACCCTAGCCCTAATCTTTTTAATCCTAATTCTAACTCTAATAACTCTAGTTATATTAAACTTTTCTATTGTTTTAGTTTATATTAATTAAATTTTAATTAAGAGAGAAGAAATATGTTTAATTAAAAGAAAACAAATAGAATTAAAATGGAGCTTTAATGAAGACTTAAATAAAATCTTATATAAAAAGAATGAATGGAATCACAATGATATTATTAAAATCCTAACTAATGCTTGTTTAGGCAGGTTGGCTCATGTATTAAACAAGCCAACCCTAGTTTTTAGCAGGTTGAATAACCCTAACCCTAACTCAGCCTATTTAATTGGCGGGTTGAATTAGGGCAAGATTATTAAGGTTGGGTTAGGTCCGTTGATTTTGCTAGACCTAACAAAGTATATGAATTTGTAATGCTACATGCATAAATGTTTGACAAACAAATGAAGTGACTACAACTTACACAAGGTCTAAATGACGAAATCATGCCACCTCGGACTGCACTTATGCGGCTTCGCTCAGCAAGTGATTTTGGCCACTGCCATGATCAATAGCGGAGCAAGAAGCACTACATTAATCACAATATATAAACCTGATATCTAGCTATATGA
>MVGT01004035.1:366567-391842 GCA_002174775.1 Macleaya cordata
TCTATTATTGAACGGCTTTAACGACAAAAACAAACAAATGTCTTCATGTGGAACAAATTGTCCAAAAAAAATCTCGCCACGTCATCATTTTACAAAACGCGCGTGAATCCCGCGATACAAATTTCTGCCATTTGGCCCTCCATGAGTTTTTGGTTCAGAAATCCCCTCCCCTGTTTCTCTCTCCTCTCTGTCTCTCTCTCCCCTGTTTCTCTCTCTAGGATTGCCCGCTCTTCGCAAATTTCGTAGCCATTTCGATCTGTCTTTGAAGTTTTGGTATCAAATCTTCACAAAAGTTGTTGCATTTTGATTTCGTTTCTTCAATAAAGATCCCAGTGTACAGAAATTTGCAGCTGCAATAATTCAAAACTCTGCTTCTTTTAGCCGTTCAGATCTTCAGGAGCTCCTTCAAATTTTCACATCTCTATTCATTTGCATTGCTTATTAAGGTTTGAAGTTTTTAATTTAATTTACAGGTTTCATTGAAATTATCAAACTTTTTCTGGTTCTTACTCTGCTCTTTCATGCAGATTCATGCAAAAACAAAAACAAAAAAAAGTTAGTAATCTTTCGCATTAAGTTTTAAGATTTCATATCAGTTCTTCAAAATCAATCCTCTCAAATTATCTTTAATCTCTTGTTTTCCTGTTTATCGATCGTTTATAAACTCTCAAATTTTCTCAAAAGCCCATTGTTTCTTCTCTGTTAACCACCATTAAAAAGGAAAAATCAACTAAGCTCCGCAAATTTCCTTAAAAAATTTATCCTTTCTCCTCTCTGAACCACCATTGAAAAAGAATCAAAACCAAACTCTGCAAATTTCCTAAAAAAATCCATCTTTCCTTCTCTATGAACCACCATTAAAAGGAATCAAATACCCAGTTCAGAAATGGCCGAATCAAAACCAAACCCTATTTTAAAAAGACCGCCAGGTTACAAAGATCCAAACAGTACTCCAGCTCCCATACCAACCCAAAACCCAGGAATCCCAAGATCCCAAATTCCTCCATCTTTCCACCCAAAACCCAAACGCAGAAATTGCTGTCGTTGCTGCTGTTGCTTTTTTTGTGGTCTGATTTTACTCGTTTTAATGCTCCTCGCCGTTGCTGGTTCTCTGTTTTACGTCTGGTTTCAACCAAAACTCCCTTCTTTTCACATTCAATCTGTAAAAACCCCCATTTTTAACGTCACCGTTACACCTGACGGAACTTTCCTCGACGCTCAAACGGACGTTAAATTCGAAGCCACAAACCCTAACACCAAGATTGATTTCTATTTCGGTCAGACTCAGGTTCGGATGACAGTTGAAGATGACGTGGATATAGGTTCGGCAACCATACCAGAGTTCACTCAGGGGAGGAAAAATACGACGATATTGAAGTTTGAGACTAATGTGAAGAAATTGTTGATTGATGATGAGAGTGGAAGGAGGTTGAAGGATCGGATCCGAAGCAAGATGATGGTGGTTAATGTGGAGGTTCGGACTAGGGTTGGGGTAGGTTTGGAGAAATGGAAGTTGGGGAAGATGGCTGTTGTGGTGATGTGTGAGGATGTGCGCGTGAAGCAGGTCGAGGGTGGTGACACCCCAAAATGCGCCATTAACTTGTTCAAATGGTAAGAAATAATTAACAAATTTAAGTTTGGAGTACTATAAATTTAGGCACTATAAATAGTATAGATAGATTAGTGTTTTGAATTTTAAATTAGCTACTTTATTGATCGGAAGGGATAGAGCAACCCTAGGTCCGATGACCTAGAGTAGAGTTATCGAGTCTGTGATGCCTAAATAGATATGATTTAAATGCTGATTTTCAGGGTTCTCTTTTGTCATGCAGATCATCCTTAACGAAAGCAGTCCATTTAAATACTTCTTATCCCATGAAGTTGATTCAATACGAAAGACGTATAAATTTTTTGATTTTTAAGTGATGATTGGAAGGGGATAGAGATCTTAGAACTGGGCCGATTTTTTTAACGTGATGATTTACATGGTTCTCCTCAAAAAAAAAAAAGACATAACTTACATCACCCTCTTTTATAGTTCGGGTAACACTAAAGTCACATGGATCTAAGCAGGGGCGGAGCCATGTAGCACTTGGGTGGGGCACGTAAACCTTGTTATATAATATCAAAATATTTTAAAAGTGCCCCACTTAATCTAAAAAATATAGTTAGGATAGCGGACATCTTTACAAGGCCCACATAGAGGTGATCTAAGAGCTATTTTTTGTGACAATAATTTACTTCCCGTGTAGATCACCCTCACCAAGTTGTCTATTTTTACAATTAACATCAAACCAATTCCTAGAAGTTTTAGAATAGGATAATTTTTGTACAAAGATGATCCAATTGGCAAGTAAATCATCCTCGCACTGTCAGATCATCTTCATGTGGGCCCCGCATAGACCATATTTATAACATGTCTCCTAATCCTAACTCATATATATTAATTTTATAATTTTATGGGCACAAAATACTCTTTGTTTTTCACCACTAGTAAATTATGGGCTTCAAAACCCTTAAATTACTTATTGGTGGTGAAAAACAAAGAACATTTTGTGTGGGCTTACTACTAATTAGTAGTAATAAGTGGCAAGAAAATAAACACCCCCTTAGTTAACCTAATTTTTTAAAAAAATTTGTTTTCTAACGCCTCAATTGAAAATTTTGTTAATAAGTTGATTAAAAAAACTAATTTGTTGTTCTCCAAGTGCCCCACCCAAAAAAAATTCCTGGCTCCGCCACTGGACCTAAGGTCATTCAATTCTTTCTTTCTCTTTATTGATTAATTACATAGTCTTGTGATAGCACGTAGCTGGATGGGATAACTGTCAAGAAAAAAAAACAATGGATTCGAGATTCAAGATGCCAAAATCTAACATTTCTCCTGTTACATCTTTTTCATCTCCAATTATTCGGTCCATGATTGTGTTTGCACCATTGCTATCTCACACAATTGCATGGGGTTTAGCATGACTCTTAACATGTAAGAACTTAGCCCAAGCCCAACCCAAAGCCTAACCCATAACTCGATCCCCTAGTTCAGGGAAGCCAAGCTCGAGTTAGAGCTCGGCCTTAGTCCGACCAAACCCTTAATAAATTGTGTCTGACCTGAAGCTTAGGACTCAGTCGGGCTAGGGCAGGGGGGTCTTGGTTTAGTCCCGGCCTGAGCCCGACTTGACTGACTCTGCGACAGACAAAGCCCGAGCCAATCAAACCCTAGCCCGACTCACTCGTTGATGGTTCTAAAGTCAACTTGTAATCATAAAGCTTTAGTCTCGTGTAGTTAAAATGTTGCTATTATATATCTTCAAAAAGTAATCTTTAATGTATCTAAGAATTGGAATCTGTTTCTTAAATGCAGGATCAACATACGTTAACAAGAAGCTGCTTCATATAATGGGGAAGGGTAAAAAAAAAAGAAAAAAAAAAAGCAACTTCTTTCATTGTATTTACCTAACTGAGTTTGATTTGATTTGACTTAATTGTACTGTATTAATTCAATTTTTTTGTTGTTTTTTTTAAATAGACATAAAAAAAAAGTATATTAATGTGTTGTGATAATGATCTTAAAATATATTTATTTTTAATTAAGTATAAGCATACATGCAGAATGTACGAGCATTTAGAAGTCAACAATGAATCTATCGGATTCTTGCAATGGAAATGCGTTGAGCTCATAAAAACATGAGTTGATGGGTCATTCTTGCAATGGTTCTTGCACTTAGAAGTTAACTTGGGCATGTTCTTATGGAGAGCAGATCATTTGTTTTTATTTGCATGTGCCCACAATGTTTTTATTTGAATCAATGGCTAATTCTTTTGTAAGATTATTCTCTTTGTTGTATAAATCATTCTCGCAAAAAAAAAACAGACGTTTTTATAACTTTTAACTTCATTAGACTAACTTTTGAGAGCATTAGATGTCTTAATATATATATATATATACTTTTTTTATATAAATGATCTATATGGCGAGAAGAACAATCTTACAAAAACATCAGCAATTAATTCGCCTCCATATGGGCCCACAAGACAAAATAAACATGAGCACATAGAGGTAAATGCAAACGGGGGGGACAAAAGATTAGCTCTCATTCTTATAGGTTGTTGGGTCAGGTAGGGAAGCCAAGCTCGAGTTAGAGCTCTGCCTTAGTCCAACCAAACCCTTAATTTGTGTGTGACCTGAAGCTTAGGACTCAGTCGGGCTAGGGCAGGGGGGTCTTGGTTTAGTCCTGGCCTGAGCCCAACTTGACTGACTCTGCGATAGACAAAGCCCGAGCCAATCAAAGCCAAACCCTATTTTAAAAAGACAGACGCAAAAAAAAGACGTTTTTAAAACTTTTAACTTCATTAGACTAACTTTTGATAGCATTAGATGTCTTAAAATATATATATATATATACTTTTTTTATATAAATGATCTATATGACGAGAAGAACAATCTTACAAAAACATCAGCAATTAGTTCGCCTCCATATAGGCCCACAAGCTAAAATAAACATGAGCACATGGAGTCTAAATGCAAATGGGGGACAGAAGATTAACTCTCGTTCTAATAGGCTGTTGGGTCAGGTAGGGATCTTTGCGCACCAGGTTTTGAAAAAAGTCCATGTGTGATACACCGTTGTGAATCAATTTAGTGAAATTTTGCACATTATTAGTGTGAAGTGCTGCACTTACGGATTTACGGTTGTTTGATAGCAACATTAAATATTTGTTATCACAACTAGCAAATGAAGCGGAAGACCACTTGTGTAATTAGTGTTTTCAACATAGAATTTTAAAAATGATTACAAAAGTACATTTCTAATGCGTGTCTTTCTCTGTTACAAACTCAACATAAAAAATATTTATATGAATCTAATTAATATTAAAAATATTATCTAAAAAAAATAAATAAAAACAATAATGGATGGATCCATGCTTGGTGAACACGACTTGTGGCTTTGGTTTGCAATTATGAGCATCATCTTGATATGGGGAAAGAGGAAAAGAATAAAATTTAGTCAAAAAGATAGATAGCTTACAAAATAAGCAACAAAATATTTTAGGGTAAGATATGAATGAAGAAGAAGATATGGCCGAAAAAACAAAAACAAAAAACTGTGAACCAAACAAGCCCTGGAGAATCTCTCAGTAGTACTTTGTTTATTTTGCTTTTTCGTCGTCCATCCATTCCAGAGATTCTCTAAAAATTAATTGAATGACATACGTCGCACATCTATCTCCATCCATTCGATGAATTCATCACTTTTCTTCTCGACCGTTGGATATATATGTGGACGATGTGACTGAAAACTCGGGTGGCTGGGTGGGTTCATCAATCAATCACTTGGATTAGAGATTCGATTGTGTTTAGTTGTTTGCAGTGGATGTTTGGTCTAACAAACAACACATGGCCAGGGTCCAGGGCCAACCAAATTGAGATACCGCGTCCCGCACTTTTTACCCAACAAATGGCAAATGCAGAGCAGTGGTTTGTTCCTTCCCACCAAATTTGTTTTTAGATTTTTTTTTTTTATTATTTATTTTTTTTCGGGTCTAAGCAGTTAATAATAATAGACACTACTAATTATGTTAGTTGGCTTAAAAAATTTAATAAAATATTTTAGTCAAATTTGACGCAGAAATGGTCCAAATTTTTTTTCCCAATAGATTGAACCTTGATTTTGTTGACCAAAAGAAAATCTAGTTAGGCTGTGTTAAAGTAGAACAAAAAAAAAAAGTTAGGCAATGTTAGTGTTGCCTTGTAGCAGTTCAAGACTTCTTCGATTTTTCAAAGTATCGCATTATAATGAAAAATACCTTTGGTATCAATTCAGTCTCAATAACTACATTTTGATGAGGACATTTTATTCATCACGTACATCATTTTTTTTAAAAATAAGTTAATTCAAAAATTTCGAAGATTGTACCCAATTAGACTCCACATATATTCGGGTTCAATAGTAATGCGGTTAAAATAAAGTGGAAATGACGTTAATCCATTCTGGATCAAATGAACAGCATGCTTTTGAGAAGCGACATGCTGCCATACGGCCCCCACCCACCCACAAATACCAATTGAGTTCTCTTCTCTTTGCGGGTCTCACTCTAGTGACTAGTCAAGCACGTATCGATTGACTTCGTCGTACCCATATATTACCGAACATGACTTATCAGTACCATTCAAAAACCGAACTTATGTGGTGGTGGCAGTGGCGGCAGACATCGTTGTGCGGTGGTTGTGAGGTGTGTTGGTGATGGTGAAATGATAATAGTGACGATGGTGGTATAGCCGTATTGGTTTAACCAACAAGGGTTGGCGTGATGACGGCAAAGACGTTGTACCTCCAGAGATTTTACTCTCCTTAATTGCCAGACATTTGTAGAACTAAAGGATTGCACATGTCTCTAAATCAAACGAAGACAAGGACTTGGGTCATAAAAAAAAATTGGTGGTAGAGGTGTAACGACGTTGAGTAAATAAAATACTCAAGAGTTGAGTTATGTATATATTTACTCTGATAAAAAAAGACGCATATATTTCTACGTGCATTGCAAACAATCGCTTGTTCGGTTGGTTTGCGTCACTCCCTATGACTTGGAGGTTGTGGGTTCAAACCTTGAGGTCGTGTTATTGTCACAAGAGTTGAGTTATGTATATATTTACTCTGATAAAAAAAGACGCATATATTTCTACGTGCATTGCAAACAATCGCTTGCTCGGTTGGTTTGCGTCACTCCCTATGACTTGGAGGTTGTGGGTTCAAACCTTGAGGTCGTGTTATTGTCACAAGGTTTAGCCCATGTAATTAATTATGTTGGAGTCAGTAGCTTCTCTTCGGACATGATGGCTGATCTTTCTTCATCTGTAGTAATGACTTCTCTTCGTCTATGATGACGACTTCTTTGATGATCTTGGCAGTATCTCTGCACTTCTTACACACTTATTGCTAGTGATTAGTGTCTTAGTGGTATATCTTCGCCTTGTCATTGTAATTCAAACAATAGTCTCTTGTACCAAAATAAAATAAAATAGTACTTATACATGCATTAGAAATAAATGTTTAATTTATGCATTTTAAATACATACCCTAAGTTTCGAGATTCATTATTTTTACCATAGAGTTAACATCTTGATCCAGGTGATGTTTGTGGCCGTTTCTCTGCATTTCTCGCACATATATTAAAATGTATGTATGCCACTATTCCTTGTAACGCTTTTTTTAAAAAAAAAAATTCGACCCGTTTTCAAAATTTCTTTCAAAGTGGGGTCAATTTGAATAACCAAGGGCAAATGCCAAATGGGGGGATCAATTCAACAATTACAATTCACCGAATCAAAGCAAAGGGCAATTTGCTCTTTATAAAAACAAAATAATCCCGCGAAATACAACCCACCAAATTCTCGAGTTTTATTTATTTGAGAAGCAAGGAAAAGGAAAGGAGGAAACCACTTCGCTTTCTTTCCTTCTCTCTCCTCTCCGTCGTATTTCTTCACCTTCTCTTCTCTGAGATTATCTTTTACTTATTAGGGTTTCGAAAAAACTAGGGTTTCGCCATGGCTTCCAAACGGATCTTGAAAGAACTCAAGGATCTCCAGAAAGATCCTCCTACATCTTGCAGCGCAGGTAGCATTTTCAACTTAAAAAAAAAATAAACTTTTAAATATTCAGTGTTTTGTTAGATTTCTAGGTTTTGTTTGTTTATCTTGCGATCTTTTGTATTTTAGAGTTGTTTTTAGGCTCGATCTGCGAATTAAATGTGGTGTTTTTTATTTTATTTTACTTTGGATGTGTGGATTTTTTTTTTTTGGGTTGATTTAGCTATGTCGTGCAATTGACTCCTGATATTGATTATATATGGATTAGACGTAGTAATTTTGATGAGTTCTTGATTTTAATGACATTAATCTGAATTTGTTATAAATATCACAAAGTATGTAATAAGATGCTTGATGTGATCGACTATACTGTTCTTGAAATGGCTTCCGTGGTGGATGCACTAATATGGATTTTGAATGAAAAATTCCCCCTTTCCATGGTATTCACGAGCAAGATCTGCTTGCTTCATCAGTAATCATTTTTGTGCTTTGATGGAATTTCCTTTCTGTAATTTAATATCTCATTTTGGTGGTTATGACGAGGTGTAGCATCCAATGAGCTACACCATCTATCCTTTCGGAGTTATATTGGTAATTTCATAAGCGCGGGTCGTTATTTCTTTTTTGGAGAAACATTTTTCCCTGTCAAAAATAAGTAACACTATGAATTTTTTTCTCAATTACTTATTGATTTGGCTTTGGATTTTTTGCTATATCACAGGCCCTGTTGCTGAAGACATGTTTCATTGGCAAGCAACAATTATGGGTCCTCCAGACAGTCCTTACGCAGGGGGAGTTTTTCTAGTTACTATTCATTTTCCTCCAGATTATCCATTTAAACCACCTAAGGTGATGCATTAACCCAATTAATTTAGTCAATGGTTATTTCTTTGTATTAATGGCAATCACATCAATTTGATCTGCTCCAACTGAATGAAAAAAAAAAAAAAAAAACTTTTGTGTTCCCTGGAACATCATTTGGAATTTAAGGTATTCTTTTGTGTTCACCAGTTTATTTGCTACTGTAGTCATTTGATTGTTTACTTCTACTTATCCTCTTGTTTTGTAGTTAATAAAGAACAAAACTTTTAGAAGCAATCTTGGTAACTAATACTGATGTGTGGCCACTTGGATAATAATCTCCTTTGGTTATCTACAATATTGACATCATTCGTATTATTTGAAAAAATAAAATTGTTGCTTTCATCAGTTCATCCAGCATGCCCCAAAATAGGAATATGGATCCATATTTCTGGAGGTAGAAAAATGGTTGAAGTGCCCCTCAAAAAAAAAGAAAAATGGTTCAAGTGTTTAGTGATATGGGATGTAGATCATATTGAGCTTTCCAAGTGTGGTAGTGGCTTGTCTAAGTTGGTTCTGACTTAAGCGTGCCTAAAGTTTGATACATTGTTCTGCAGTACTTTGTGTTTCATACAAATCAAGGCACTGTGCATGTTGTTAGTCAGCATTTTATTGAATGTAGTAGTCCTAGGAATTGCTTGTAGTCTCGGTAATATGAGTTGGCTACAAACCTGAAGTATTAATCGATGAATAACTGCTGGTCTATTAAGAAACTTGGAAAGGAGAAGAATAAAAAACTAAGCAAAACGAAAAAGGGAAAAGCTGAAGGCTTCTGATTCCCAGAAAAGAAAAAGAGAAACCGAGAAAAAAGAAAAAAGAAGAGAGAGAGAGAGAGAGAGAGAGAGAGAGAGAGAGAGAGAGAGAAGAAAACTAAGGTGTGGCAAGTAGATTTATATTTGAGGTTCTTCCTTAAGGTAAGAGTTAAAACCACCTTCTCTTTTCCATATTAGTCTTACCATAATTGCATCTTGTGACCATTTGATGATCCCCAAATTCATTATTTTAGACTAGGAAGATGGATACTGGCTAAGTTATCAAGTCAACTGAGTTATGTTTCTTGCTGCTTGTCTTAATTTTGGACCATTCAACTGTTCGAGACTGCAAATATTAAATAATAATTGCTTCAAATCACCAAGCTCAGTGTGGAAAAAATGCAGTTAGATAAGCTGATTTTATTGAAATCATATGTAAAAAAGTAAAAACAATATGCTATTACTCTATTTGTAGTTGATAGGTTGAAATTTGTTTGAAGTGTGTCGACATTGCCACATTGGTCTGGCATGTGGGTATTACTTCACATGGTGTCCTGCATGAAACTTCCTAGAAAATCGAGAGTGGTTACATGGAAAATAGCAATCTGTATTAGCTAGCAACATTTTTGCAATTCTATATTAACCTTCCACTTTAATAATTTGATTTGACTAGGTTTATGGCTTTTAATTTTCATTTCCGTTATCTTGCAATAAATTTCTACCAGGTCGAGTTTTCTTTGAAGGTTTATATTAGTGATAGGGATCAAGGTTTTCGTAAGGGATATGGAAATATATGTTTTTGAAGAGACCAGGCTTGTTGTACGAAATTAGAGTTAGAGTTAAACTAGGTACTTAAAGGGAGTTCATATCTCACTGACAGTGATTTCTTGAATGAATACACTTCTTTCGAAGTTGCACACTTTTTTCCTTGGAAGGCGACCTATTTATTTTCATTCAAAAAACTTTGTTAGTAAGCTAAGCTTCTCTTACATAACTTGCTGGGGTGAATGAAAGCATTAGTGCCTTTTCTTTTCTTTTTCCCTTCTTTTTTGAGGTTCAATTATGCAATGAATCTGACCTTAGTGCCCATCTGCATTTCAGAAAGAAGACTTCTTGTTCACCTTTGATTGATTTGTGCAGGTCGCCTTCAGGACGAAGGTTTTCCACCCAAACATCAACAGTAATGGGAGCATCTGTCTTGACATCTTGAAGGAGCAATGGAGCCCTGCCTTGACCATTTCCAAGGTTTCTGTTCTATAAATTTTATAACCTTTCATCTAATAATACCATATCACCTTTGTAGTTCTATCAAGAATGAATCCAAGGGAAAAAAAGATAAATCTATAGTTCGAGTATTATAGACTGATTGCCTTGACAAAGGTATTTAGTGGACCTGAATTCCACTTGTCTCAAGATTTTTGTATACGCTGCTCAACTTCACGGTAGTTGTCATTTTTTTGGCAATTTATTAGTAGCCTCCATCCTTGGTGTTGTTTAACTGGGGGCTATAATGTCTTAAATGTTTTTCATTTTTCAGGTGTTGCTCTCGATCTGCTCTTTGCTGACTGATCCAAACCCTGATGATCCTTTGGTGCCGGAGATCGCTCACATGTACAAAACAGACAGGAGCAAGTATGAGACAACTGCAAGGAGCTGGACCCAGAAGTATGCCATGGGTTAGTGTGCTTTGTGAGTGTGTATGTTGTCTGGAGGGGGGGGTGTCTTTTCTTTTCCTTTTTTCTTTATGATATTTGGGTCATTCAGTATTATATGTATATGATGATTTGAAGACCGAGTGATCTGTCTCTTCACTCCTGAAAAGAGGACCAAAAAGAGAAAGATCTAAAATTCTTATTCCCTCCATAAAGAAACAGATAAAAACTTCTGGTTTTGATAGCTTGTCTGTGAATTTCATGTTGGGAACTTTAGGAAGAAAAGAAACTAATTAGTTCACTAGAATTTTGCGTCGGCAGGTTTTTCTATCTGAAATAAATTTGTATCAACAACCACCTAGTTTGCAAAACTGTAATCACATGATCTCGAGAGTCAAGACAGTCATGAACAGTAAGGTTCTCTTCAATGGTAAAATTGGAAGCAAATCTAATCAGGCACTTCTCTTTTCTTTCTTTTGTTCAACTGCCTAACGGAAAAATTATAGTTGGAGATAAATTCAAAAGAAGCTATCTTTCAAGAACAGAGGAGGATTTTAGCAGGAATGATAGCTGCTATGTGCCAATTGCAGGTGGAATGGGTATGTGACACAGGAGATTAATCCATCAGATGTGGGTGGTTTGGGTTACCTCTACCTATTACCTTTATCTAATAGGCTGGTCTTTTGGACTTCAGGGTGGTAGAAAAATAAAAAAGTAGTGATGGATTTTATGGGATCCTTACATTTCTCAACCTAAAAACATTTATTCATAATGTCGTTGATTTTTAATACTTAAGGTTGTGCATGGTTTCCGGTAAAATTCACTCACACTCAACAGTTTATTGCGTGTGCTTTAGTCGTGGTTGTCTAACAATTGAAATATAATAAATATTATAAGTGCAATCTTTCCACTAAATTATAGTATGCCTCATATGAATTTGATGAATATTTGTGGTACTTTTTTTTATTAGACTACAAAATAGTTTAATGACCGCATTTATATAACAACAACCAAATCACATGTAAAAGAATTTTCGCCTTGAATATTCGCAAAATTTCATAGCATACCAAGCTAAGTAACTAGAGCGCGGGTCAGAGCAGGAACGAAAGTGGGAATGGGAGCATCGGAGCGTAGTTCCGAAGTGGGAGCGTCACCCCTAGACCAAGGTTTCGATTACTAAGATAACAAGTACAACCTTAAGGCCGAAGTTCGTGTGTTGAGTATATCCTATACTTGGTGAAATTTTGACCTATCCATTTTAACCCCTTTGTATGCACAGTGAAATCTTGAGCCATCCATTTTAACCATTTAATATTCCATGATAATTTTTAATGGGTTAGAAATTTTAGATCAATATGATTTTAGGTGAAAATGATTAATAGGATAAAAATAATATTTTCATCAGAAAATCAAATCATGAGGATGATCGGAGAGTTGATTTCTGAGAAGAACCTCTAGATCATCAATCATTATATTTGAAAATGAGACCATTCTAAATATTTTAACACGGTGGAAATCAAAGTTGGGGCCCACTTAGAGAGCAAGAACTCATCGAGTCAGTTGATTATGAAACAAAGTAATTCCGCGAAATACCCCCAAATTCTTCGTTTTTCATTTTAGAACCCAAATAGGGGAAGGAAAAGGAAAGGGGGGAAAGGAACGAAATTCTCCACCAGGTACACACTTCCCTTTCCGTCTCTCTCCTCTCCTTGGTATTTCTTCTCCTGCTCTTCTCTGAGATCATCTTTTAGGGTTTCGAAAAACTAGGGTTTAGCCATGGCTTCCAAACGGATCTTGAAAGAACTCAAGGATCTCCAGAAAGATCCTCCTACATCTTGCAGCGCAGGTATCATCTCCAAACTAAATCCTTCAAATATTATTTCTTTTGCTTGATTTCTTGTTTTTCTCTGTTTATTTTGCAATCTTTCGTATTTTGGAGTTGTTTTTAGGCTCGATCTGCGAATTTTATGTGGTGTATTGTATTTGTATGTTGTTTGTTGTAGGATCCTCGTTTTCATGTTTGGTTGATTTAGCTATGTTGCGGAATTGAGTCCTGATTTTGATTATGTATGGATTTTACATGTTAGTTTTGTTTGCGTCATGGTTTTAATGATCTTAATCTGAATCAGTTATGAGATTAAAAAAAAATCTGAATCAGTTCTTGGAATGGCTGTCAAATTTGGATTTGAAGGAAAATTGAGCAGTTTATTCTTCTTAATCTTACGATGATATTCCCCTTATTCCTATCATACGAGCAAGATCTGCTTGCTCTGTAGTCTCCGATTGCTTGTCTGGGCATTTCATCAGTAATACAATGCTCTGATGGAATTTCTTTTCTGTAATTCATACACGCTGGAGGTTATTACAAGGTGTAGCATCCCTACACCATCTACCCCTTCTGCGAATCTGAGGTCTATTGGTAATTTTATACATGCTGGTCATTCTTTATTTTCTGGAGATCTTTTTTCTCTGTCAAAAGGAATTGATTTAATGTTAATGATTAAATCCATATGTTTTTTGCACATGATTATCTAACCTCCCCCAATTGATTCTCCTTTATTCTATTCATTCTTATCACTTTACTTATATTATTCGATGTGAATGAGAATGGGTGGGTGGGAACACCGATCACAACTGTTTTCAAGTATAGGAACCAGTTGCTGCATTTGGTTGTCGAAGCTTACTAAATAAAGCTTATCCCTTTGCACCTCGGAGAAGTTTCATTTTTAATCGACACAATATTGACAACAGAGACAGCTTGAACTGTTGAAGTTATTTCATTGTCTTAGCTCTTTCCCGTGTTGAAAATTTCATGCATACTTGACATCATAGAAGATTGATTTAATTTCCTTTTAGCTACTGCAAAATATTGTCACACTATGAATCATTTTTTTTCTCAATTACTTGTTAAATCGGCTTTGCATTTTTTGCTATTTTACAGGCCCTGTTGCCGAAGACATGTTTCATTGGCAAGCAACAATTATGGGTCCTCCAGACAGTCCTTACGCAGGGGGAGTCTTTCTAGTTACTATTCATTTTCCTCCAGATTATCCATTTAAACCACCTAAGGTGATGCATTAACCCAATTGTTTTAGGGAATGGTTATTTGTGTGTATTACTGACAATCTCATCCATTTGTTCTCCTCCAACTGAATGAAAAAACATACTTTTGTCTTCCCTGGAACATCTTTTGACTTTAGGATATTCTTTAGAAATGGCGGGTGGATGTTCCCAATGACTGTTTTGGAGTCTGCTCCCCAGTTTAACTGCTGCTTTAGTCAGTTGATTGCTTACTTGTACTACCATTCCTCTTGCTACATGGATGATGATCTTCTTTTGTTAGAAAAATGGTTCAAGTGTCTACCGAAATGGGATGTAGTCTTGTAGATCATATTCGCCTTTGATTGGTTTGTGCAGGTTGCCTTCAGGACAAAGGTTTTCCACCCAAATATCAACAGCAATGGGAGCATCTGTCTTGACATCTTGAAGGAGCAATGGAGCCCTGCCTTGACAATTTCCAAGGTTCTTGTTCTATAAATTTTATAACCTTTTCATATAAGAATACAAAACAACCTTGGGAGTTCTATCAAGAATGAATCCAAAGGGAAAAAAAAGATAAATCTATTGTCGGAGTATTATAGACTGATTAACCCTGGCAGGTATTTAGTGGACCTGAATTCCACTTGGCTCAAGATTTCGACTTTAACCCTGTTCAAACTTTGTTGTAGTTGTCATTTTTTTCGTGGGGCAATTAATTTGCTTTCTTTTGATCCACCCTAGGTGTTGTTTAAAGCGGGGGTTAGAATGTCTTAAATGTTTTTCATTTTTCAGGTGTTACTCTCGATCTGCTCTTTGTTGACCGATCCAAACCCTGATGATCCTTTGGTGCCGGAGATTGCTCACATGTACAAAACAGACAGGAGCAAGTACGAGACAACTGCGAGGAGCTGGACCCAGAAGTATGCCATGGGTTAGTGTTCCCTGTGGTGTGTATGTTTATGGAGGGAGGCTATTTTCCTTTTTCTTTATGATATTTGTATGAATTGAAGACCGAGTGATCTGTCTCTTCACTCCTGGAAAGAGGTCCAAAAAGAGAAAGATCTAAAAATCTTCTTCTCTCCTTGAAAAGAACAGAAAAAAAAAACGTCTGGTTTTGATTGTTTGTATGTGAATTTCATATTGGGAACTTCTTCTCTAGTTTGCTTCGGTATCTGCAGTCTTCTCCATTTTTCTTTAGAGGAATTATTTGGGTCGTATTAACACTGTGATCAACTGGTATGTACAGTCTTTGAAGATGTAAAACAGTATTTCTTTATCTTAATTCTAACAAAAAATAAGCATAATTCGTCACTAAAAAAAAATAATACTCATAATTTGAGATATAAATATTGTTATATAGCTTAATTTCAGTAGGTAAGTACTAATGCACTTTATCAATAGATAATAGAAGAATAAAAAGTTTTTTTTTAGCAGGCAGACATCAAAATGGTGTCATTTTACAAAAATCTTTCAAGTTCCAAACAGTCGAAGAAAGCGTATGAACTATGAACAAAAGAGAGAGACTGCTAACTGGTACTCACTCAAGAGTTGTGTATAGTCTCTCCACCATTTTTCCAATATAACTCACAAGAAGCAAGATTTAAACCAGCTAACTGGCACTTGCTTTATGGGGTTAATTAAGCTAACTGGCACTTGCTTTCTCTCCCATATACATTTTTTATTGTCATATTTTCCGACCTTTGAAAAAGGGGCTAGGATACACTATTAACTGCTAGTAACAGGTGTGTGTGAAGCAGTTACCGTCAAGATAAAAAAAAAAAAAGTTAGTGTCGAAGAGAAACCAGTAATATCCATGAGCATACAAAGGTTGCCATCATAGACGAAGAGACGTTGCCATCACAGACGAAGAGAGGACTCCAATGTATTACATATGTCAAATTTAATGGCAAACCACACCAAAAAAAAATTGATCCTAATACCTCCCAAGTCATGGGACGAGTACACAACCACTGGGCCAAAGGGTCGGACATCCATTGTTCTAGATTGGTTCAATTAGTCTTCTGTTTTACAGAATCGACATGCCACTTTTATTTGTGTTATCAATTTTACATAACTGACAAGTCATTTTATCGTTGCAAGTAGTAGAAAAACGTTGGGCTGAAATAACAGTTCCCTTGGGAAAAAAATGTTCTCCAATAACAGGTTAACCGGTTAAAAAAAAAACCGGTTAATCAAGCCAAGTAAGCAAAAGCAACATGAAAAACCACAGGATTAACCAGTTACAACCCGTTTCCAAGATTTCTATAAAGGTGGGGCCCATTTGTAGAAGCACAGCCAATAGGGGGATAGATTCGATTTAGAGCAATTCATCGAATCAAAAGCAGAATCGCTGAATTATAAAACAAAACAATTCCGCGAAATACCCCCCTTCCAAATTCTCGGTTTCATTTTGGAATCCAAACAGGGAAGGAAGGAAAAGGAAAGGGGGAAAGGATCGAAATTTTCCGCTCCAGGTACACCGCTTCCCTCTCTTTCTTTCTTTCTCTCTCCTATCCTCGTATTTCTTCACCTGTTCTTCTCTGAGATTATCTTTTAGGGTTTCGAAAAATTAGGGTTTCGTCATGGCTTCAAAGCGGATCTTGAAAGAACTCAAGGATCTCCAGAAAGATCCTCCTACATCTTGCAGCGCAGGTATTATTTCCAACTAACAAAAAAACACCTTTTGATATTCTGTCTTTTTGCTTGATTTCTTGTTTTTCCTTGTTTATTTTGCAATCTTTTGTATTTCAGAGTTGTTTTTAGGCTCGATCTGCGAATTTTACTGTATATGTATTTGTATTCGTATTTGTTTGTTGTTTATATAGGAGCATCTTTTTTTGTTTGGTTGATTTAGCTATGTCGTCGAATTGAGTCCTGATGTCGATTATATGTGGATTTAACTTAAGAATTCTGTTGATTTCATGATTTTAATGATCTTATTATGAATCAGTTATGAAAAAACACGGAGTATGTAATAAGATTGTTGATGTTATTGATTACTGTTTTTGGAATGTCTTCTGATGTGAACAAATACGAATATTTGAAGGAAAAATGAGCAGTTTATTCTTCTTGTTATAAGAATTTTGGATCCTAGAAAAGGAAAAATGTCCCCTTTTCCATGGTATTCGCATGATTTCTGTTGTACAAGCAAGATCTGTTTGATTGGTAATCTCAGATTGCTTCCCCAGACGTTTCATCAGTAATCGTTTTTGTGCTCTGAAGGAAAAATTTTCTGTTATTTAATATCACTTTTTGAAGGGATGACAAGGAGAAGCATCCAATGGAGCTACACCTGAATAATATCCATAATTCAATATCATCGCTTTCTGGATTTTCTGCATAATACAGGCTGGTCATTCTTAGTATTAAATCCATGTTGTGGATGCTGTAATAGGCTTAAAAACTTGTTAAATTGATATATTGGTGTTGGTGGATAGGTATTTTCAATTTTCACTGAAGGGTAGCCATTAGTGCAGAAACAAAATGGTAATGAATAAATACATTTGTTGGTCAAAATACCCTGAAGCTCCTTGTGTCTACTGCCTGATTATCATGTTATTTTGTTATTTAATGGGGTTCAAGCATAGTATAAATGTTATGCATTCACTCTTGCTCACTAGATATAGTTAGTCGCTCTGCACCTCCGAGGTGTTCGTTTTCAAGTGGAAAGAGATAACCTTGAGAATAGATACAGTTTGTCTGTTGAAGTTAATTCGTCGTTTTAGTTCATTCTCTTTCACGTGCTGAAGATTTCATTCTGATTGACATTGTATTGAAATATTGAATTAGTTTTCTTTTTACAAGTGCAAAACGATTGTCACGCCATAAATAATCTTTTCAATCATTTATTAATTTGCTTTTGCTTTACAGGCCCTGTAGCTGAAGACATGTTTCATTGGCAAGCAACAATTATGGGTCCTCCGGACAGTCCTTACGCAGGGGGAGTCTTTCTAGTTACAATTCATTTTCCTCCAGATTATCCATTTAAACCACCTAAGGTAATGCACTAACCCAATTGATTCAGTGAAAGGTTATATGTTTCATTAATTACAACTGCATTTATTCGATCTCTTCCAACCGAATGTTTTACATACGTTTGTCTTCCCTGGAACATCTCTTGGACTTTAAATGTTCTTTAGGAAAATAGTGGGTTGATATCCCCTCGGACTGCTGTGGAGTCTGTTTGCCAGTTAAATTGCTATTTTAGTCATCTGGATGTTTTCTTTTACTGTCATTCCTCTGGTTGTTTATTTGAAAAAGAACTTTTAAAAGTATCATTGGAAACTAAGATTGATTTGTGGCCACTTGAAGAATAATGCTCTTTTGTTATATACTTATATACAATATTTAGGTCATTCCTGTTCTTTGAAAAAATTTATGTTTCCTTCATCACTTCACCTAGAATCCCCCAAAATTGGAATATGGAAGAAAATTGTCATTTAATATTTTGGTCAAGTTTGATACCCAATTGGTTTGTCTCGGTTTCTTCTGGTGGTAAAAATTATTCAAGCGGGTTAGCGTCGTAGCGATATGGGATGTAGATCAGATTGAAATTGCCACAAGTGTGGCAGTTGCTTGTCTAAGTTGGTTCTGGTGCATATATCTAATAATTTTGGAAAATGCTCCAGCATGAATTGTTTATTTAATCCTTGACCTCTATGATCTATAATATACACAACTAGCAACTCTGAGTCGCTTGTCTAATTTTCTAATAAGTCTTGCACCTCCATGGAAACTTAAGCGTGCCTAAAGTTTGATATGTTCTTCTATCCCTGCGTATAATACAATTATTTCGAGTCAATGCATTGTGCATATTGGTAGTCAACATTTTTTTGAATGTAGTAGTCCTAGGAATTGCTTGTATTCTTGATAACTGACTTGCCTACAAAGTACAAACTCAAGTATTAAGAAACGAATTTGTATACAAGAAACTCGGAAAGAACAATAAGAAAAAAGAAAGCAAAATGAGCAAGGAAAAAGCTGAAGTTTTCTAATTCCACAAAAGAAAAAAAGAAAAGAAAAAAAGGTGAAGGCTAACCCACAAAATCATCATTTTGATAAATGGGTTTATATTTGAGGTTTTTCCTTACGTTAGGAGTTAACACCACCTTCTCCTTACCATATTAGTGTTGCCATGAATTACGTCTTATGATCATTTCATAAAGCCACCAAGTTCTTTGTTTTGGGCAGGTCGGATGAATCCTGGCTAAGCTATTAATTCAGCTGAGTTATGTTTCCTGCTCCTAGTTGTCTATAGAAGGAGTTAAAAATGGGCCAGTCAATTATCTGAGACCATAATGTTAAAACTTAAATGCTTCAAATCACAAAGTGTATTGGGTAGCAGTTTTTTGCAATTACCTTTCCACTCGATTCAATTGATTTGACTGTGTTTATGGTTTTTAAATCTTCATTCCTTTTTATCCTAAAATCAATTTCTACCAGGTGGATTTCGTTTTCTTTGGAGGTTCATATCAGTGACAGGGATCAAGCTTTTCTTAATTCTTGTTTTTGTTTCTAAAGACACCATGATTGGTTTATGCTATTAGAGTTAGAAGTAGGTCAGAAAGTAAAAGTAGGGGGACATATAGGGGGTTCATATCTCGTTCACATTGATTTCTTGAATCATTGAATGTGGCCTTAGCTCCCATCTGCATTTCAGATAGAAGACTTGCTGTTTACCTTTGATTGAATTGTGCAGGTCGCCTTCAGGACAAAGGTTTTCCACCCAAATATCAACAGCAATGGGAGCATCTGCCTTGATATCTTGAAGGAGCAATGGAGCCCTGCCTTGACCATTTCCAAGGTTTTTGTTCTATAAATTTTATACCCTTGTCATCTAACAATACCATATATAGCCTTTGGAGTTTATCAATAATGAATCGAAAGGGCAAAAAAGATAAATCTATTGTCCAGAGTATTACAGGCTGATTACCCTGACAAATGTATTTAGTGGTCCTGAATTCCACTTGGCTCAAGGTGTCTATGTAAAAACTCTGCTCAAACTTCACGGTATTTGTCATTTTTTTTTTAGCAATTATTTAGTCTTTTTCTGACCAATTCCTTCTTGTTTAAGTGGGGTTAGTGTGTCTGAATGTTTTCCATTTTTCAGGTGTTGCTCTCAATCTGCTCTTTGCTGACTGATCCAAACCCTGACGATCCTTTGGTGCCGGAGATTGCTCATATGTACAAAACAGACAGGAGCAAGTACGAGACAACTGCGAGGAGCTGGACCCAGAAGTATGCCATGGGCTAGTGTGCTATGTGGGTGTGTATGTTGCCTGGAGGGGGGCTCTTCTTTTCCTTTTCCTTTATGATATTTGGGTCATTCAGTATTCTCTATATATATGATGAATTGAAGACCGAGTGATCTGTCTCTTCACTCCTGAAAAGAGGACCAAAAAGAGAAAGATCTAAAAATCTTCTTCCCTCCATAAAGAAAACAGAAAAAACTTCTTGTTTTGATTGTTTGTATGTGAATTTAATGTTTGGAACTTTAGGAGGAAAAGTAACTATTTTCTCTAGTTCACTAATATTTCGCTTACGTTTGTTATCTTCATTTTTCCTTTCACAGTTTAAAGCCCGAGTTTGCTAAACTGTGATCACCTGATCTATAGTATTTGAAGATCTAAAGTTGGATGCTTATGGGATACCCCCCACCAGCATCACCAACACCTCACCACCATTACCTCCACCACAACCTCAACACAGCTGCCACCACCACCCCAAAACTATCTTACAGCAAGCCCCTTATCTGGGTGATCCCCCATCCAAATTAGGGAGCCCTGATATCAACAATCATTTGAAAGGATGCACTGGAGGTCATACTAGTCCATGTCTCTAACCAAACTTACCCTGGTGGTCATACTAGTTCATGTCTCTAACCAGGTTTCGGTGGTTGGGAGTAGGCCCATTACATGAAAAACAAAAATCTCCCCCAGGCCTCATGAGTCTCAGACTTGGTGGTGGACAGAAATATGAATCTGATTAGCTTTTGCACCACTTACCACACCCACAATGTATGGATTTGATTAGATCCTCACATTTGTCACATAATTTAAAAGATAAAAAACGACATCTAAGCTATTGGACTCCTTCTAGGTCACAACCATAGTTTTAAAATCGCATATTGTATCGCGTATCGGAATCCAAAATTTAAGATACGCATATCATATCGAATATCGTGTATCGTAAGATACACATATAAGGTGCAAAATGTGATACGAGGTGTGAGTAAGTTGGGTGCAATTATGATGTTCCTTTTTGTAACACTAACGTAATTTTTTATAAACACAAGTGTTCAGAGGGGGTTTCTTAATTTTTTAGAACAATGGAGGGTGTATTTTTTTAGTTAAACAGAAATATCGCGATACAATATGCTCAAATTATTGGGATATTTTGAGATATCACGATACGTTTCGCAAAATATCGCGATATTTTGAAATTGCAGATATCGTTGAGTATCGTATCTTTTTTCTAGCGATACGATACGTATCATGTATCGTATAGGGATATATTGGGATACTTAAAACTATGGTCACAACCCATGTTGGGTACCCAAAAAAAAATGAAAAGGTCAGCTTAAGTTTTCCGTAACATGTTGTAGGTAGGGGTCGGACTCAGGCGGGTTAAAGGCTTTGGACATGTCATGCCCACATTATACCTCTGTACGATCAGAATGCCCATAGAACCCACAAAACCAGTAAGGAGTCTACTCACACATAGCTCGTGTGAGTTTCTTGGGTTCTTCTGGTTGTCCAAGTTTCAATAAATTTAAGTTATTAGATTAGCTTATTAATACAAAAAAATATAATAATGACTAATAAATAACAAATTTAATTAAAAAAAAACTTTTTTCACGGTTTTAAAAGACAAACAAGCTAACAATCAATCTGCTCATGTGATAAATAAATTAAAGATGATTTTATAATCTTTCAAGTTTTAGTTATTATGTAGTAAAAATCTTTTTGACTATACATAAAATGAGACACGTGGAAAGTTTTGTTTTTGGATTTTAATATCTCCACCCCATATTAGTAATTTAATATATTTATCTATTTCTATTCTTCAAAATATTTTTTAGGCCCTATATTATTTTCATGTTAGAAATTAATTAAAATCTTTATATATAAGTTTCTCGAGTTGGGCGGGTTGTCCGAATTGACAATTATTTTTGCTCATGCTTGCCCAAATTTAACTTTGGGTTGGCAAAATAATTCTCTTACTTGCCTAAATACAAGGTCGGATTCGGGTTGATCGGGTTGATCGGGTTGACCTAATACAAGTCCCACCCCTACTTGTAGGTTTTCAATATGTTCTATAAAGGGCAAAAAAAGGTGTAATTATCTATCGTTTATGAATGGGTAATTCTTAAGGGGCATTTATTCTTCCTTGACTTGGCTTGGTAAGTTAATCATATAAGAAGGTAGGGGAATTCAGGTTAAACTTATCTCAGCATGAACCAGCTCTGAATTTGATAATTTAATTTGTCTTAAACTACACAAATAACTTAAATTAAATCTTTGTAAAGTACACTTTCAATAATATCTAACCTCCATAAAACTTTATTTAGTTGCATATTTTATTATTTATCGTAACCACTAATTAAATAGTATAATAAAAATAATAAATTGTTTTTTTTTTTGTTGCGAAGCCCGATTCTCTGCATGTAACGCGAAAAATAAAAAAATAAAAAAAGAGAGAAGAAAATAAGCGATGAAAGGAGTCGTGCACACGAGTGGGAGAACATGGAACCAAAAAAAACCAGGATCTGATTATTAAAAAAACAAAAATTAGGAAAAGAAATTTAAGAAAACATGGAACCAGGAAATCAGCTGCCGTAATTAATCCAAAAATTAATGGCTTTAATGTACTTTAGGGCTTTGTCTTTACTGAAGAAAATGATTTAAAATCACAAAATGATTACCACTTAAAATCCCAGTGGATAATGACGTGGACATTGTCGAGTCGCAACATGGATATGTAACGGTTAATTGGGTGAACTAATTGTCTTATGTTTGTTTTCTTTTAGGAGAAATGCTATTGGGACCGGGCCCTCAATCTGTTTATTTATACAGATTGAGGTGGCACCCTCAATCCACCATTCATTGTGTGCTGTGGGGACCACACAAATCACAATGAGTGGTGGATTGATGATGCCACCTCAATCTGTACAAATAAACAGATCGTAAAATCGGTTCAAAAGGCATTTTCGTTCTTTTAGTTGTTTTTGTTTTTAATCCTCTTTTTAAGCTATTCTATACAAATTTTACCAACAAAAAAAATTAATTTTGTGTTCATATGTCATGGGTTGAAAAATAATATCTTATAATTATTAAACTTTCTCTCCAAATGATTCTAATAAAAATGTGTTTCTAATCATTTACACAATAATTTTATATATATTAGCAATTTTATCGTTTTAACGATTTTTTATTCTAATATTTTGGATAATTAAGCAACATGAATTGTATTTGGGCATTAACCTCTTTTTATTTTTGGAACTACTATTGGTCATGGGGTTGAAAATAAGATTTTAATTAATCACCTTTATCTTCAAATTATTATAATAAAAGTACATTTCTAATCATTTGAACTATAATTTTATACTTTTATCAATAATTAAGCAACCTGAAACAAATTAATCTTGGAGTTCTCAATGATTCCTCGAAACTACTTTCATTAAACCCATTAATTAAAAATTAACTTCTTTTTTTTTTTCATTTCCTTTTTATTATATTAATTAAGGAATTAAGAAATTAAAAAAAATTATTCCATTGAGAGTAGTTGTGTAGAAGATGAGTTAAAAGAATGACCCTAACACCCTAAATAGTACTGACATATATATTGCAGTGAGATTGTACTGACTTTCAAATGATCCCTCCATTATGTGTTATTAGGTTCAGTACTACTGAACTGACCAGTACCAAATCCCTGAATTTGAGGACTCTAAAACAACATAATTACATGTGTTCCACCCAATTTGTACTTCAAACATCTTGCATGTGTTCCTAATCTCCCTACTTCCCAATTTTAGGGCTTTTTGGATTTAAAACCCAACGTCCCATAACACTACACAAACAAACAGACAAACATATCTAACTTCATCTAAAATTAAATGTAAAAAACTCTCTCTCTCTCTCTCTACCAACTTTTCTAGTAGGATTTTGGATTCCTTTAGCCATCTCATTTTTAAATTCACATTTAACACACAAATTTTGTGTGTGTTTTTTTAAAAATCCATATTAAATAGCCACATTTTTAATCTATATTAGATTTTTTGAATTACTTAGGTATAATTATACAGTAATGCTAGAGTTACTGCTAGTTATACTGCAAGGTTATTATATCATTAACATGTTAGTTTAGCACATAAGAACTATACCTACATTAAAAAAAAAATCTTATTATTACTAATTAGTGGTTATTTGTTTGAATTCTTGCCTACTAAATATTTTGGAGCAGTTGTGGATTCGGGTCTTCCTAATGGCAAAACTACCCTCTTAATATGCTTAATAATAAGGGTTGAGTACAACCAAATTAGAGTAGTTATATAAAGTACTCTTTATTATTGACGATTGATCCACTAGTTCTTATGTGCTATCAAAATCGATAGTTTTCGTACATTATTCATGATACTTTCTCTATAGTGGATAGTGGCTAGTTCTCTAGTCATGAATGGCTCGTGCGTTAGATTCTTTGAGTCATTAATGATGCCTTTTTTCTGCTCGTTTGAGGATGATTTATCTACTAGTGACACATCCATCTAGCTTTTTTGTGGACTTGTATACACTGTCAAGGCCCAATAACCTTAAGCCCACCAATGATGGATCCAAACCATAAATCTAATCCATTGAGAACTGATTTGTTCTCCTCATTTGGGTTAAAATGAATAATTATTAATCACCCCAACCCCATTATAGGATCCGATTCTACAAAATGGAAGCCACATCACCTTCACGTGATAACTGACACGTGGAATTTCAGTCTGACCATAATGACCTTGACACAAGCTTGGTTACCGGCTATTCAATGCAATAAAAGGTACAACAGGGACCACTGGTTACAGCGGTCATTCAGTGCCTTCGGGTCTTGGGGACATTACCCGTACGGTCCGGTTAAATATTTTATCGGAGCTTTTAACGAAACCTTTTTCCTTAAAAATGGAATTTTGGCCAAAAACCCCTACTTGAAAAACGTTTTAGGATTTAGCCCAACAAACGTTTTATTTTAGTCTAAGGCCCAAGGATAACTGACTGAAACCCTCTCGGAGAGGGTTTCACTGAAACCCTCTTCCTATAAATTACACACACTGAAACCCTCTGACTGAAACCCTCTTGGGCCTTAGACTAAAAGAAAACGTTTGTTGGGCTAAATCCTAAAACGTTTT
>MVGT01004035.1:402919-428056 GCA_002174775.1 Macleaya cordata
GAAATTATGAGTTTTAGGTATTGAGCAGGAGAGGAGAATGAATATATTCTTGAAATAGAGAGGGAAATTGAATGAAAACATGATAGCTTGGACCTGCCCTTGATATATGTGGTAAGGGTTTGATGGTGATGATAGCTCAGCAAGCTTATTGCACCCGGCCCCAAAGTACATTTAACATTGTTTTTCATACCTCCTTTTTGGATAATTAACTAATCAATTTGCTAAGCTGGATTTGTACTCCAAAATGATTATGTGTCTAATATTTCCTTAAAAGACCAAACAATTTTATGCTTAATCAAAGATTACAAACCCCGGGATTAATTATCCTTAAAAGACCAAACAATTTTATTCTATTTGAAAAATAATATATGCCTTGCCCGGGATTAATTATGAAGGTCCAAATTGTTAGCCGTTGAATTTTCCTCCAACAAACTTCATTTTGGTGTGCCATTTCGAATTGAAATAGACGATGGCATTAGAGATTTCAACGCAATGAGGTCGTCTAGAACATTGGTAAATCTATTTGCTTCGAACGCCTTTTTTTTTTTTTAATTGCATTGAACATCCATTTTTGTATATAGTTTACATATTAAGGTATTCGGTATTTATTTTTTGGGTCCGAATATATGTACAGGCTTAAATATACAGGTTAGATGTACAGTCTCTTGTGAGACCCACATGAGGTTGATTTAAGGGTTGAGGTTTTGTAAAAATATTCTCCTTACCATGTAGATCATTTTCACCAAAAATCAGTCAATTCTAAAACGTCTAGCCCCACTAAAAGTTGTCTCTGTTTCTCATCGTTCATTTCTCACCGTTAATTTTTAATCAAATTCTGATCAACTTTTGGTGGGGCTAAAACTTTTAGAATTGATTGATTTTTTGTGAAGATGATCTACATGATGAGAAGAACATTTTAACAAAACTTCGGCCCTTAGATCAGCCTCATGTGGGCCCCACAAGAGACTGTACATCTAACCTATACATTTAAGCCTACTCAATTTTTTTGAATTGAATTCTTGTACTTGTGATTCAGATCGATTTTTAAAGTGAGTCGGACTTCATGAAATAAGAACAAATTAAGAGTGATACTCGACCCCTCGAGTGAACATTTTATCATATATTTTGTGAAATGCATTTCTTAATATTAATTTTTTTTTTGTTAAAAACTAAAATGTGAAGGATAAAATAATCTTTTGGTCATGACCTTTCCCTTAGGCCCTTCTGAAGGTTTAAATGTCATGTTTTACATAAAAATCCTCTGTTCCGATTGTACACATCGTTTTCAAATATTAGTTATCATAAACTTGACGTGCCCAATGCAAAAATAGTGTCCACTACTATATTTTAGATGAATTTTTAAGATCACACACATTGAGACAGAAGGATTGTGATTTGTGAAGAAGAAGAAGAAGAAACATCATCATTAAATGATTATAGGATGTGTTTTGAGATGTTTACTTACTATTTGTTTATTTAATGTTGTATTGGTTTTGATGATCGATAAATTCTTAATTTTTTTTTTCTCCTTTGTTCTAGGAATTATTTCACTTAAATTAAGTCAAACATGAAGGCTGGTTATAATTATAATATAGGCAAGTTGATTTTGTTTTGCCTCTTATTTTATTCCACTTCTTTTCTGCTTTTAACTTCATTTTTATTCATGATCAAGAGCTAATCCAACAACAAAAAAAAACAACTGGTCTCCACTTGAATCCAAACCAACATGCAAATAGTGTTTTTTGTTTTTAGTTTCTATATATTATTTTGAATTATATAAAGAATTAAATATTAAATCATATGAATATAAATACCTAGCTAAAAAACGACTAGAACTGTTATCTGAACCAAAACTGATCTGTTGACACCCCTATAATACGTTGCGTTCTTTCGTTATTGTTGTTGTAAACACTTCAGTTCAAAATTATTGTCATTCTTTATTATTGAAGGAAAAAAAATAAAACAAAATTTTTGACTTTTGAACAATATTTGATAGAATTTGTATTTTTTTGTTAGGATTTGTCGATGCTACAGTAGTTGATCGAAAAGCTGATTTTTTGTGATAAAGAACTCTTTATCGCATGCGTGGGCTCGTGGGTTTAATTAGTGTGCGTGCCCATATGTAGGTCTACTCTCCTAAAAATATAATGAAAAATGCACTATAATAAAAAAAAAAATTTTAAAAAAATAGACATATAAATATTGAAATTAAGATTAATAAGATCCTAGCGCCTACAACCCTAGTACTATCAACCGGTCCAAATCAATGAGTTGGTGGGATCAGGTGTATAACACCATCCATCTTGATGCACGAAATGAGCAGTACATATATATATATATATGGTCGTCCTTATTAATACTTGATCAGGTACTTACTTTACATACCTTTTGAAAAACAAAATATCTACTTCTTCTTCTTCTTCTTCTTACAAACCAGCAGAGCGGAAAAGTGTATTAACTCTTCTTCTGTGGTGGAAAAGAAAAGAAGACAAAACACACACTCAGACCGACATGCTAGCTAGCAGAATATATAAAGAGTAACAGAAAACAGACTCTGTGTGTTGTTGTATATATATATATATATATATATATAGATATCTGAGAATAAGAAAGAGGACCAAGATCGAGGTTCAAATTAATCAGAGATACGTACCCAACTTGCATATGCAAGGGTTGAGTAGCTAGAGTACTGCAACTTGGGATCGATGTCTGTTCTGTTTCTTTTTGTTTTAACCTAATTTAATGCACAACGACATAACCTGAATCCAACCATGTTTTCCTTCTCTGCATGACATGACATTCAACTTGAGAGCAATGCGAACTATACTTTGCAGTAAAAAATATAAGATGTACAGGAAAATTTTGGATTGTCACTCAAATTGGGAGCTGGATATTTACACCCAAACTTTAAAAGAAAAAACAAACATTGTTAGATGCGACATATCAAAAGATGATAAAATTGTTAGATTATCTACTTTCGTCTTCTAAATTATTCTCACAAAAATCACATCGTTCTAATATTTTTAGCTTTTATCAAAAGATGATTGAGATTTAAGTGCTAGATTGATAGTTCAAAAACTAAACATTTCAAACATTTTTGGGTAGCATTAAAATTTTAAAACTATGTACTTATTTTTATTATTATAGAAAATGTAAAAAAAGTCCCTGTAAAAAAAGTAATTATAATTTTAGTCCTTGTTTTATAAATTTAGTCCATACTTTTAACGGAGTTTACTTTATCTAATGTCTATCCAGAGACGGAGCCACCTAGAGACTTGGGGGCCTCGAAATTCGAACCTCTTGAATTCCTTGTAGGTTTGTATATAGAATTATATATAATTATAGGAAAATTTTATGTATTGGCCTTTGCAAAAAAAAAAAAATTTAAACACTTTGGATCCTACAACAGGTATATTCCAACTCTTCTTTCACCCAATCTAGCACCTTTATATATATATATATATATCTAGAAGATCATTTTAGGGGTTTGTTGACTTTTGTTTTAGTTAATTAGAATCATCAAAAATTCAAAACTCTTGAATTCTCAATAAAAGAACAAAAAAAAAAGGGTCTTGTTAACGTGTGCCCTAAGGGCACACGATAAGGATATTTTTGAAGAGATTTTTTTGCAAGTTACAGGTCTTCAAGTTAGCTAAATTTTTGTAAGCATAATATTATCATTATTTATAAGATGTCCAAAAAAAATCAGCTCAATCAGAGATATCTAACCCTCTAAACAAATCACTTTAAATGTCAGCCGTTCATTCATACTATTAAAGCCTAAATTAAGTGTTCATGGTGCTAGCTAGAGTGTGCTAGAGGACTCCGATTGAGCTGATTTTTTTAGATATGATCCAAATAGTATAAATAACATACATATAAAAAAATTAGCCAATTTGGACAAACTTAAGAAACTAAACAAAATACAAAACCAAAAAGCTTAACATGTGCCTAAGGGCACATGTTAACAAAATCTAAAAAAAAAAAGAGAAAAAGAAAAGGGATTTTGTTAACAGCTTTTTAGTTTTGTGTTTTGTTTAGTTTCTTAAGGTTGTCCAAATGGGCTGATTTTTTTGATATGTATATTATTTATACTTTTTGGATCATATCTAAAAAAATCAGCTCAATCGGAGTCCTCTAGCACCCTCTAGTACCACGAATACTTAATTTAGATTTTAATAGTATGAATGAACGGCCGACATTTAAAGTGATTTGTTTAGAGGGTTATGTCTCTGATTGAGCTGTTTTTTTGTGGACATCTTATAAATAATGATAATATTATGCTTACAAAAATTCAGCTGATTTGAAGACGTGTAACTTACAAAAAAATCTCTTTAAAAACATCCTTATCGTGTGCCCTAAGGGCACACGTTAACAAGACCCAAAGAAAAGAGGTTCCTTAGAAATGTGTGAACCCTACAGAATCCATATGCGCAAGTAGGCCACATTGGCTCGTGTATACACGTACGGACTGAAGCTGTTTAAAAAGAGTACTCATTTAAGCCTAACATTTTGTCGGTCGTGCTGCCTGTCTCCCCCCCTGGGCCCTGACACCCTTTAATGAAGGTGTGCCCGAATTTAAATCCCCACTTGTATAAAAAATAAGAATAAAAATACTTTATTACATTAAAAAAAGTAAAAACAAATAAAAAAAAAATCTTGTTTGTTCACTACCATCAATTGGTCGTACACGTCTGCATTTGGCGGACGCTCTGCCGTCGCCGCGTGCACACAACTTGCCCTGCTCTCTGTCGTACGTGGTCCCCCTACTACTATACTACTACTACTACTCATCCTAACCCACCTGACGTGGTAGATTAGATACACGTACGTACATCATTAATCTAGAAAACCCGGTCCCACCACTGGCGCGCTTCTCTGATTCTCGATCTTCCCTGAATTAGGAGAGGAGAGGAATGGGAGGACGAAGAGAAAAGCAGGCAGTTTTTTTACATTAATTAAAACGATTCAAACGGTCAAAAAAACAGTAGAACGTAAGATGTTGCGGCTAATAAAGAAAAACGTCAGTGAAAAAAATAAAATAAATCAAGAATCATCTAACGGCTAATAAAGAACAACGTGGCATGCATAAGGAAGAGGGATCTGCGATTGTATATTGATCATGCAGCACGAGTCTGTTTCTGTTGGGGCCGGAAATTAAGGTGAGACCGTGAGATGGAGATGAGATTTTTTTTTTTCTTTCTTTCTTTCTTTCTTTAAACCCGACAAGAGAGTGATGGGTGGGGGTGGGGAGTGTAAGCGGAGAGATCTCAGTGATATCTTCATGAATGTTGTTGACCCTTTGCTCCCTCCCCCTTTCAAAATGCATTTGTATTTGTGTCTCACTCTCACATGACTCTTGTTTGTTTTTTTACATTAATTAAATTGTCTTCACACGTGTGTGGTACGTGATGTATCCAATTAACAATCTAGCTATGTATGCATGTTACCATGCATGCATGCATACATACATAACTCATGATCCCATTAATTCGTACCTTATGCATAAATATATATATATATCTATACTAGTGTCTAACGTGCTGCCCCTTAAGACGTTTGGGTTGGCTAAGGGGCGCCATGCTCTCAAATGCATGAGAGAGAAAGAGAGTGAAGGGAGGAGAGAGAGTGGGTTATGGGGGTGGTGGCGGCGTGACAGCTCTTTAGCTGTCAAATTATTCGTCCACCTCTATATATATATATATATTAACTTTTATAAAATACCAGTTACATCTCCTAAGACCCTAACTCAATTTATTTATTTACACTGTCAAAGGAGTCGCATTAAGTTGATCCAATGACTAATTTTTTGTGACGACGATATATTCATCATCTCGATCAACATCAGTGCATATATCGTCTCCAGTGGGTCCACATAATACCCATTTTATTCTTATATTTGATTTATATGTGTTTGTGCACCATGTGAAGTAAATATAAGGGCTGATTTTGTTGAGCGCATAACGTGTTTGTTCTTTTTAACGTCAGATGATATCATATAACACACCACATAATTTGGCAACTTACATACGCGTAGCGCGTTTGGATATCAAATCTACACGCGCTTCGCGTGTATAGGGAAGATGGATAGCAAACTCACACGTGCGTAACACATTTGGACATTAAATCTACACGTGCTTCGCGTATATGAAGAAGATGGACAGCAAACTCACACGCGCGAAGCGGGAGGGACTCGTATATATATATATATATATATATATAATGGATCGATTATTAGCTTAGCCTTCGCACGAGTATGGTTGTGGATGTTACGTGCATTACAAGGAGAAAGTTGACCACAAAGGCTGAATGTATTTTGTATGTGGCTTTTCAGGATCTCAAGGACTCTCCAATGAAAACTCATTTTAAAATCTAATGATGTATGTCAACCAAGGGTAGAATCACAATGTACCCACTGCCTCTGTTCTACTATTATAATGCGGCTCTCTATTGACTCTTCGTTTTGAGCCCTGACTTCTTTGATATATTTGCATGTCGCTGGAAAGGGGATTTCGTATTTCTACACTGCTTTCAAATTAACCTATATGGTCCCTCCACTATCCTCGGGATGGTTTAAATTAACCAGGTGTAACTTAAAAAAATGTTGGGCGGAATTAAAACTTCCCATTCTGAAATTTATAGAATATCCAAATATTATTTTAAGAAATCATTAAGAATAAATCCAACGTAAATAACACATTAATGAATGCGCACAAAATTTCACATGCAGTACGTACACTAGATTTGGACTTGGGTTGTGGTGAATTGGGCCCAAACTCAACTTGTACCAGAAGGGCCAATTCAGTCGGTCGGAAGTACAAGTAAACGGCTAAACTCTAAAGTTAACTATCCGTCGGAGTTGTGGTGGGCCAGGACAGGCTTGACCTCGTATGGTCGTTTTTTTCCCGGAGTTTTCAATAATATTTACGTACCTTTTTAACCTTGGTCTGGGCCTATTTGATACAAAATCTGAATTGGTGGCCCATTAGTAGCTAATACAAAAAAATTAAAACCCAAGTTTGGGCCCCACCACGTGTACCATGTTGCTTCTAGGCCAATACTCGAATGATGTAAAGTTATTCATAACCCAGTAACCTAGCCCAAGCCAACTCAGAATAATAGTACACAGTTCATGGTGACTGTCCACTTGGTCCATTTCATCAAATGGGCCCTAATTTGTGGGCCCAATGGAGCAACGCGGTTGCTTTACATCAATTTCATTGTTTTATTCAACATAATTAGGCAATGATGGGATATAATTTTGTTGGGGCATCATTCATAGATTATCTTGTTTAGATGCATTATGACCTTTTTTCAAAAAGTACTTTAGATGTTTTAATTTCAAGTGGACCATGAAAATTATTTCGAAAAAAAATAAAATAATAAATCCTATTTTTTAAGCCAATGTTTCAAAAAAAAAATAAAAAAAATCTTTTGGCAAAACTCACACAAAAGGATGAAGCATAACAATTATGAAAAGACAATGTAAATTGTAAATCACAGAAGCAAAGAGACCAACATTGATTTGCTTTCCATGGCTTGATGAAGCATAACAATTATGAAAAGAAAAGCAACAAATAAAAAGCAGAAGAACATAAAGAGGAGTTGTGGAGAGTCCCCAGTGTGGGAGAGGAAGGCATTGATTGCCATTAATGGTCTTGATATGTTATTGAGCACATGCTCCTGTTTCTACCAACCAGGGTGATGTTGTTTAATCGATCCAAAAAAAAAAAAATGGTTGAATTTGTTTATGTTATTTTAATTTTCCCTTTAATAACTTTTTGTAGGTTTGCTTTTTATATTAATCACTGTAATTTTTGCGTTTCCAATGTCATTACAATTAGAGCATCCGTTGTTTCGTGTACATTTGGGCTCACGTAGAGATGATCCGAAGATACAATTTTGATGAAGATATTCTCCATTTTGAGGAAATCACTCTCACTGAATTCACTATTAATTTCGAATCAAATTTTTACGGTGTTTAAAATTTTATAATGGGCTATTTTTTTTTTGTGTGAATATGTTCTCCATATTCTCGTCTCCAAAACCCATTAGATAACTTAGTTCTGCCCGTTTACTAACAGTTGTGAACCTCTCCCATAATTTGAGAAGTCTTGGGATCAAATTTTTATTTTTTTATTGTAGTTTGCCATTAATCTGTCCCATGGAATCTAGGTGCTTTTCTATAATTCGTTAGTGGCGATTTCATATCTCCAATAATGGCGTCTTCGATCTTGATCCTAATTCTTTAGTTGTTATTGATAATTTCTCTACACTTCTTACGCATCTTCTTAATATATCCTACCCTTTCAAAATAAGTATCTTAGGCAATACTCAGAGGGAAAAAAAAAAATACTTGGTTATGGTTCCAAATAATTCTCGGGTATTTTGGTTCCAAATTGTTCAATATTTGGTTCTAGTTTCTAATGGTTACGGTACGGAAACACGCGGGACTTAAACCAGGTAAACGGGTAGCTGAGTGAACGAACGGTCCAGATTGAGGCACCAGATTGTTACGTAGGAAGTTGCGATAAGACACCAAAGAGCAGAGCACTCGAGTTTTAGGGCATCACTACTGTTACTGTTCTAGGTTAATCTAGAGAGAGAAATTTAATGGCGGAGAGAAGATGGCAAAGATATTCGTAAACTTCATTCAGATCTCATCATCACCATCAATGCTCTTTCGAAGAATCTTCACTTCACTCGCCCGTTCAGATCTTCAAACTTCACTCATTCCCAAAGATATAATCTCCAGCGGTTTCGCGATCTCATCACGTTTCGATCAAACTCAGTTCAGATTAAGGTCTCAAAAAGAGGTAAATTTTGGTTCTTCTCCACTTCTAATGTCATCTGATAACAAAATGAATGAAACCAGAAGACCTCCTGGAGTTCCATTACCACCTGTAACAGCAGAAAAAGTTGAATTATTAAGAGGACTTGAATCTGCCCTAGGTTCACCTTTCAGTTCAGATTCATTATCACCTGCTCCAAAACCACTTGTGATTGTTATTAGTGGACCAAGTGGTGTTGGAAAAGATGCAGTAATCAAGAGATTACGTGAAGTTCGTGAAGGAATTCATTTTGTTGTTACAGCAACAAGTAGAGAAAAAAGACCAGGTGAAGTTGAAGGAAAAGATTATTACTTTGTAACAAAAGAACAGTTTCTTCAAATGGTTCAGAGAAATGAATTATTGGAGTATGCTCTGGTTTATGGAGATTATAAAGGAATTCCGAAACAACAGATTCGAGATTTTATGTCGAAAGGTTATGATATTGTTTTGAGAGTGGATATACAAGGAGCAGCAACCCTAAAATCGATTCTTGGGAATTCAGCAATTTTTATTTTTTTAGTGGCAGAGAGTGAATCTGCACTTGTAAAGCGTCTTGTTGATCGAAAAACAGAGACTACTGAGAAACTTCTTGTGAGGATTGCGACGGCTCGCGAGGAGGTGAAACATTTGAAGGATTTTGATTATGTTGTTGTTAATGCTGAAGGGAAATTGGAGAATGCAGTTAAGTTGGTCGAGTCTATAATTGATGCAGAAAAAGCTAGGGTTTGGCAAAGGAGACCTGTTATCTAGTACTACATTATAGAGGTTAGTTTGTTAGTCTCTCTTGCATTTTTTTTTTATAATTGTTCTCCAAGTATGTAATTTGAAACTGATTTTTTTTGACTCTAAAATCTAATTAGAGATTATTTTTGTTTTGAGTCCTTTATTGCCCACTCTACCAGGAATCTTGGTCATGTTATTTTTGCTATATTCTCAAACTATGATAGTCAGCTAGCCAGTATAATGTACAAGGTTTCTCTATGGGTAGACCAATTTTATATGCTTCCTGATGCTAGCTTGATTGTTGATGGATTTAAATTCAACTTGTTCTGTGATGTGTGCATGGGTTTACATCATTCTGTTTCCTGCTTCCCTTAAGTTTAGAGAGAAGGACAATATTTGACAGAATGTAAGCCACCCCTCAATCCTTTCGAACCTGACCCAGAAGTGTGGAATGCTTTCTTTTCGTACCTGACCGGTAACGATGGTCCATCTTCAGCCTTTGTTTCACACTTAGGTTTGTACTGGAGATTGATGCCCATCAACCTCCTATGCAATTTCTTAACTCTAACCAATGATATAGAATCATCAATTGCTTTCACTAGAAATTTTAGTGACATCAAAATTATTATGGAGATTATACACATTTTTATTTGAACTATATTGCTATTTAAAGAGGAATCCCTTTTGTGGGATTCGATACCAAGACCTAGACTATGGAAACACTTGCTTCCAACCACTCTAACAAGTGGTCTTCCGCATGGAGATTATAATCATCCCCATCGAAGCAAAGGAAATATTTTAAGAAAATCCTGGCCCTCCTAGATTGGATTAGGTTGCAGTAAGATCACTTAGCAGTTAGTGGGTATTGGTAAGAACACCAGCAGATTCGCCTGGATTGCATGAAAGAACGTAGGCACCTCTATTTGATGGATCCTACTCAGGAGATGATTAATCTTTCTGTCTTCCATATGACTAAAGGTAATCTAAGCACTGGTTCCCGGAAAAAATTAATTTATACATTGGTTAGTTAATCCAAAAGGATCAATGTTTGGTTTATGCATAACTTTGACTTGATCCCTTTTGAAGTTGGGAACTGGTACAACCCTGGTCTGGTATTCTGAATTGTTATGATCGTAACATCCTTGTAGAATGAAACCCAAGGATCTGGATATAGAGTCCCAGGATCAAAATGCTCCGAATCCATTCTAAACCTATTGTGTCATTGCATTTGTTAATTGAAAAAACTTATCTGTCGTTGGGTACTTTAGATTGTTAGTGATGGTTTGGAAACACAATTACAAGATCTGTTTACCTGGAAGACTAGGAATTTCCTACTGAGTACTTGCTGATCAAAAAATAAAAAAGAAAAGAAAAAAGAAATGGTCTACTTAATTTTTTTTTACCTATGTTGAAAACCAACTCAATTCGCTGTAACATAGCGATCATGTTCTAAACAATCTTTTGATGATTGAATAAGTTAGGGCCTTGGTTGAATGGTAATGCTTGTCCCCACTGCTCGAATTCTGCTTTGTAAGTCCCCATGGTATGAATCTCATCACAATTCACTTCCATTGTTTCACGAAACTATCTTTACACTACGACTCTCTAGCTGCTGCATAACACAACAGAGCTTACCCTAGAGACTGTCCCATGAGAAGCTCTCTTCTTAGATGAACAATGGAACCAGCAGATGTAATAGATCTGCATCTGCATCAAAGCGCCCAATCTCTGTATTTCAATTCTATTCTTTTCTTTTCTTTTTTCTTTTATGCGGTATGTTATCATTACACATCAGAAGCTCCAGTGGAAGTCCCCTCGGATGATGTGATCAATTGTGCCTATCGTCCCCATCAGAACACAGGTGATTGTTGATTTGCTGCCAAGAAAAACAAGGGTAGGTGAAGTTCTACCATCCCTTTCTGTGAAGCTTGAAGAGCCATTGTGTTGAAGGAAGTTGATGAGAGTGGGGACCTTTACATCAACAGAAAGTAGAAAAGAGAGAATGAATGGTTTAGATTCATAAAAATATGGTGTATAGTAATAATTGCTACTGTTATTATTGGCAGCACCGGTTTACATTAATCATAATTATGTGGTTTTGAGGAAGTCAAGAGAGTACTTATAAATGAAGATCATAGTAAAATCTTTATGAGCTATTGAGCTCTTGTGCTGTATATTAGATCTCTACATTTCATCTGTTTTGGTTCCGAAACTGTTAACAATAGTAATAATTGGTAGGTTGCAAACTCATTTCAGAAAACAACATCAAATTCGAATCTAATAAATAACTGTGAAAATAAATAAAAAACACTAAGAACGATTTTTTATCATTTTCAAAATTTGGGGTTGTTTTCAGGATTATGCTAGGAAACTCATTTTAGAAAACAACAACCAACAATGCGTGTTTTTTCCAAGGTTGTTTCTTTTTTTTTTTTTACTTCTTCTTATTTTAAAAAACAATGAATTGTATCTGGATCAAGAACCAAACGCAGCAATATCCAATCCAATACTTAGTCACACTCGCACCAAGTCGCAACAAAACTTGCATATAAGATAAAGATATCCAAAGCATTTAACAGCTCAATAACCCCAAAACTTGAGCTTTTGAATTCCTCCAAAGAATTGAAGAATATCCTTTATATACCCCCATCTATTTCTTGTTATTATCCCTAAACCTAGTTATAAACGTCTACCATTATAGTTTATTCAGTCTTTTCCTTCCCTCCTAAAAATCAACTATAAAAATCTAGTCATAGCCACACAAATTCACAGACCAAAAAAAGAAAAAACATTCTTGAAACCCTACCAAAACCAACAAAAATGTCCTCTCCAAACCTTGCTGTGCTCAATGCACTTGACACAGCAAGAACCCAATGGTACCATGTCACAGCAATTGTGATTGCTGGTATGGGTTTTTTCACAGATGCCTATGATCTTTTCTGCATTTCCACAATCTCAAAACTCCTTGGTCGCTTATATTACTATGACCCAACAACTGGAGCACCAGGGAAACTTCCCGTTCCTGTAAACAACTTTGTTATTGGAGTTGCACTTGTTGGAACCCTAAGTGGCCAACTTGTCTTTGGCTGGCTTGGTGATAAACTTGGCAGAAAAAAAGTATATGGAATCACTCTTGTACTCATGGTCATTTGTGCAATCTGCTCTGGTCTTTCCTTTGGGTCTACTGCAAAATCTGTAATTGGAACTCTCTGTTTCTTCAGATTCTGGCTTGGGTTTGGTATTGGCGGTGATTATCCTCTTTCAGCTACGATCATGTCGGAGTACGCTAATAAAAAAACTCGAGGTGCGTTTATCGCTGCGGTGTTCGCCATGCAAGGTGTTGGTATAATCGCGGCGGGGCTAGTTTCTATGACTCTCTCTGCCCTTTTTCTCAAAATGTACCCAGCTCCACATTTTGAAGATAATCATGTTCTCTCAACCCAACCTGAAGCAGATTTCCTTTGGAGAATTGTTCTTATGTTAGGTGCTTTGCCTGCACTGTTAACATACTACTGGAGAATGAAAATGCCTGAAACTGGTCGTTACACTGCACTTATCAAAGGAAATGCTAAACAAGCTGCGGCCGATATGGGGCGAGTTCTTGATATAGAAATCAAAGCCGAAGATGATAAGTTAGCGCAGTTTAAATCACTTAACGATTATTCTCTGTTGTCTAAAGAGTTCTTTGGTCGCCATGGTCGGCATCTTTTGGGTACAATGAGTACTTGGTTCCTTTTAGATATAGCTTTCTATAGCCAGAACCTAACCCAAAAAGACATTTTCCCTGCGATCGGTTTAGTTAGCCCTGCAACCAAGATTAATGCTCTGAGAGAAGTTTTTGAGACATCAAAAGCCATGTTTGTGATTGCCATGCTAGGAACTTTCCCAGGTTACTGGTTCACTGTTTTCTTCATTGAAAAAATAGGTAGATTCATAATTCAACTTGTTGGGTTCTTCATGATGTCAGTATTTATGCTGATGATAGGGCTTAAATATGACTACTTGAAGAGTGAGAACAAAAGACTGTTTGCAATCCTGTATGGGTTAACCTTCTTTTTTGCAAACTTTGGTCCAAACAGTACTACATTTGTTCTTCCAGCTGAACTTTTCCCAACTAGAGTTAGATCAACATGTCATGCTTTGAGTGCAGCAGCTGGGAAGGCTGGAGCCATGATAGGGGCATTTGCAATTCAAGGTTATACTTTGGATCAGAAGACTGATAAAATTAAGAAGGCTATGATGATTTTAGCATTCACAAATATGCTTGGATTCTTTTGTACGTTTTTGGTGACGGAAACAAAAGGACGGTCGTTGGAGGAGATATCGGGAGAGGACGGTGGCTTGGATAGTGGAGATAACAGTACTGCAACTGAAATGGAGAATAGGAACGCGAATCGGTCGGGGTTGTAGTAGCTAGTACTAGAGATGTTTTACACAAGTTTGTTTTAGTGTGATGAGTATATGTTGTTTTGGGTATATATTATATATATAGATGCAGGATCAATGGTGGTTTAGCTACTATGTATGAATAAGAAAGAAAAAAAAAAACTGATTGAATGAGAATGAATAAGAACTGTAGATGCATGTTTGTGATGGAGGATGCTTTTCCTCTAATCTATATATATATATACTAATAAATATACAAGTCAGTTTCTGATAATATATGAAGTCAGTTTTTGGTCTCCTCTCTTGTTGGATGTCTTTATACTGAATTACCAAAAAAAAAAAAAATCATTATTATTTTTCTCAAGAACTTTCACCTTCTCTGAAGCAGGGTTTTCAATTTGGCACACAGGCTGAGCAACAAGGGTTGGTTATGATGGTTCATTGGAGGGTTATAAAGCTATGTGGTATGTGGTTCATGAGTTTGTCTTGGTATGTGCATAAAATTTGTAAAAACTAGATGATTGATGGCCACTTCGAGGGTGAATTCTTCTTCTTAATTTCCAGACTAGTGTGGGACGGAGGAACTGCCTGTGTCCCAAGGTTAAAGGGAAGACGAATGACTTGGGTCATCAAAAAATTTTTTTTTTAGCACATAGGCTTGAACTTCACTTTAATTTTTTGGGTCCAAGCTCAGCCCAACCTGACAATTGGGTTGGGCTAGGCTGGCTTGAAGACTTAAATGAGCCTAGGGTTTCACAACCCAACTCATCTTGAAGCTAGGCATGAAGCCCGGCCTAAAACCTGACCTTTAGGCTGGCCCTTTAGCTCACCCTAATGGTGATTCTTCAAGCATGACACGCAAGCCCGGCATGTACATTTCAAGGGTGTATCTGTAATTTCAAACAATATCATCCACAGAGAAGAGTATGGGAGTTGGGTTGCAACCCAATTCCTTCCTACACATTCACGTTACACGTAGTGTACTTCCACGTGGCAGTAGATCTCTCGAGGAGTTGGGTTTTTTCAAACCAACTCCCAGCGTATAGGAGCCCAAAGGCGGGAGATTCGAGCCTTCTCTTATTAAGAGGAACCAAACAGGACCCAACAGAAAGTTGAATAAAACACATAAATCATAATTTTCATCTTCCAGAGCTTTCAGCCTTTCACTTTGTTTCATCAGCCTGCGATTTTGGGGGATTTTACTGTGATATATCTTAAACCCTAAAAAAACCCTAGTACAGATTTCCCTAGGAAATTCATCAGTCGCAAATAGCCATGGAAAAAGAACAACCAACTAAACCTCAGCCAGTTTGCGGAAAAGAGGCATTGGATCTGCTAAATTGCGTCGCTGAATCAGCTTTCGATTCCGAAAAATGTCTCCGCCTCTTGAATTCCTTGCGAGATTGCGTACTCAAAAAGGTATTCTTCTTCTTCTTCTTCTTCTTTTTTACTCATTTTTAGGCTTAATTATGATTGACAGGTGTTTGATCTGCATAATTTAATTATAAGTTTGGGTTCTGTGGTTTAGGTTATGATGATTACTGTATTTTGAAATGGTGCAAGTTTTTCTTCTTGATCGATAGTTGATTAAGTAGGTCTTAGATTCTTTTAATCTGTGTTACTTTTGGATTTTCTCAGTGTTGTTGATAACTTGAGATGTTGACTGATTTTAAGAATTAAGAACAGCTGCAATTGAACTAGAGAGATAAATTAGTTATCGAATTCTTAGTCAACAACTTCAACTCAACCTGTTCAATTTTCTAATTTTTATCCTAAAAAATATTGAGAGAAAGAAGAAATTGTTACCTAATTTATCTGAAATACAACAAAAAAGATAAGAAAAAGTGATTGACAAGATAATATCATCTACACTCTGATTCAATCCCGCAAAGGGCGAAAATCTAACATGAAATAGACCCGCCGCAGTAACCTCCTTCTTTACTAATGTGAAAGTTTTGGTGTTGTATTATACATTTTGAAGCAAAAATATCAGTAACTGACGTTGTTATTTTTTGGTTGGCCTCGACATCGACAGTTTCCGCTTGTTCCCAATCCGCCCCTTCTGCTTTTTGTCATTCTTTTGCTTGAGTAGTTGAAAGTCTCTGGCTCTCCCCTATGTTCTCCTCTTCCTTGAGTGCTTCATCTTGTTCCTGACCTTCTTGTGCTCTTTGTGATTCTTTTACTTGAGAAGACTATTACTCTCTGACTCTACCTTATGGTTGTCTCTTTCCTACCTTGATGTTGTGTGATAAAATGTGCATCTCTGTCGGTGTATAAGGGGGACCAAACATTTATGTTCAGATTGACTTCATTGGATTGCTTTTCAGTAATTCCACAGTTCTAGTTTTATTGAAGTGTTGTTGCAATACTAACAATAACCAGAATGTTAAGAGTATATATAGTCAAACCATGTAAATATCAAATTCTTTTGTAATGTCCAGTTGATTGAAATGTAAATGGATCAACTACGCATTTATCTTATTTTGTCTTCGCTAGAAAATCGAAGTATCTTCACAGTGAAAAAGAAATTTTTCTGCAGGAAAGCACTAGAAATCTAGTTATCAACTATTCCAGCCCATTTCACCCAGATTGAATCCTTATCTCAAGCAAGTACTGTGTCGATCTATACGAATATATAAAGCTAGAAGGAGTTCCTTGTTTCATCAGAAGCCATGTCCTATCCAATTAACGCAAGTGCCCTTTTCTTAACCCAAAAACGTTAAGGAAAGTAAGCATATGTAGGATATTTTAGTCACTTCCCAATGTAGTTATTTGGTTTTAAGAAAGAAACTAACCCCTCTGCACGTTCCTGTGACTACTCCCACCAAATCATATGAGAAACGTTATCATGTAGATCACTAACATAATTTTATTAGGCATTCTAATGTAATGACACGTACAAAAAATGAATGTACTACCCCCCACTGATAAGTGATAACCACTTAAGGAATAAGGATGTAATTCGTAAATGGCTGATTGGTGAACTAAATGCATATTGTGTGGAAATACGGTTATTTCTCGTGTGCTCAAACAATTACTCAACCTGTTTTAACCATCAAGCCAACAATCATAGTCTTGCTTATTCTCATTTATCACACTTTTTGTTTTCTTCAGTATTTGTATTCACTTCAAATTTTATTTCATTTTATTTTTTGTTGAAATTAGTTTCTTTCTTCTTTTCTGTCTCTGCAGAAGGTGAAGAAGTTCTCGCTAGCTGAACAAAGCCAGCCAGAAGCCGATCCAAACAGCAAGGATAAGCATTGAGTTCATTCTGCAGAAAACACAAAGAAAATTTTTCAGTAGCATTCTGAGGCTTGTTTTATATTCCTTGAGAACCATGATTTTCTCCATTTTCATAGGCAAGTTGATTAGTAGTTTGTTGTAGAAGGCTGGTTTTGGACCCAGGTCAGAGTTATCAATACTAAATAACTTTACCAGTTAAGTTGGTTGACACTTTTACCAGAGATGGTTGATTTTTGTTGGATATGTATTTTTCTCATGAGCTCTAAATTTAAGGGTTAGCTCTAAATTTTATAGACTTCATTGGCCTACTCAGAAAATAAGTGATAATTTTAAATGAGGTTTTTTCATAAACGAGATGAACATTAGTTCAATCACAGAAACTTCCCAAACTTTTTAGAAATTCGAAGCTTCAGATCGAGCGGTCATTGTTGGGTTTAGGACTTGGGTTTAGTTGAGCTTCATGTAAATTGATTGAGTTAGCTGTCAACTCCAAGAGAGGAAGTTAATACTTGTGAATTCTCTTTCTTTCTCTGTTTTCTCAAAGGTTTTGACAAAGTTTTTTCACCATTGCATGCAATCATCCAATGGTTTATAACGGCTCTTTATCACTTTTTAAATTAAAGTAACACATTTACGAGTTAGATAACATGAACTTTGTCAAAACTTCGTGTCTCAAAAACTCAGACATTTTTTTTTTCCTTAGCAAGGCTAAGCAACATCAAAGAATGTTGCTAAGGCAGGCGTGTTGTACGAGTAGTTGAGAATTTGTGGCCCGACCAATGTACATACGTAAATCGATACAAACTTGAGCAACTCAATGTACCCGCTTGAGCTATGCTGCTTGGGCAGATTCCAACAGGTTCCATGGCTCTTTTTTGGGCATAGCTTGGGCCTGTTTTGGTTAAAACCTTTAATCCCTGCCCCTACTTTCAGAGAATGCCCATTACAAGGGTTACTTAGCGTCTCCAACAATTCATGTGACATGACATGGGATGTTCCAATTTGGTACACTGCATTTTTTTTTCCTTGTAGAAATTTGTGTGAAATCATACAACAGCTGAGATCTGGTTTTGATAAACTCTGGAGCCAAATGGTTAAGGGCAGAATTTTTTTATTTTTTTTTTATTTTTTTTCATCCTCCTTTAGATTATTAGATCCAATAAACGAATAGTCTAGATTCTAGAACTAACTAGAACCAATATGAGGGAGGGCAGGGCTGTCTGTCTAGTGAGGTAGTCAAGGACCAGCAAAAAAAAAAAAAATTTTCTTTGACACAAAATTAGGAGAGAGAAAGAGGAGAGAGAGAGAGTTGTTTTAGTGGCCCTAAATATTTTGATGCTCCTCCCGAAACAGAGGAACGTAAACGATCTCCTCTCCTCTCCTCTCCTTGTCTCTCTGAGCCCTGAGGGCTCCACAACTGGTCCGTCTTCTCTCTCCCTCTAGGCCATTGACACCTCCACCACTGTTTGGCGCTCTACTTACTCGCCACGCCTCTCTCTTCTCTCTCTAGGTATTGATTTTGATTGATTGATTCTACTTCATCAACGACCACCATTGGAAGGGATCATTCTCTCTGTGTTCTCTATTGTGATTTCTCTTTTTTTCATATTTAATCCTAACATCAAATTAACGAAACCCCATTTTTCATCTTTGCCTCTCATATTTCAGTATCATTTTTAGGTTTAATTTTAAACCTACCATTTTCCATTTACAGAGTATTTTAGGGATTTTTTTTAGGTTCCTTTTTTTTTGTTAAGCTCTGTGTGGTTTCTCGTTTTTTGGGTTATTTGTTATAAAACCCATTTCCCTTTATTAGATTCATCTTCAACCTTTTCTTCCTGGGATTCCATTTCTGTGTGTTTGGGGTTTCTGTAAAAGTAAGTTAAAAAGGTTTTAGAGAGAGAGAGACAAAGAAGAGAGAGAAACATATGGTATTATCAAGACCCGGTGTTCCTTCATGGATGAGTGCTGCTGCATCCAGAGTTGATTTTGATGGAAACGTTTCATCGATGTCGGAGGCGATTTTTCCAGAGAGTAGGGAAACTTCTTCTTCTTCTACCCAACACTCCAATAATCTCTCTGATTTCAATTTAGGTTTCGGTGAACGAACCTTTTCTGCTGCCGGTGCTGCCATCCTGTCTGTGATCCTGGTTAACCCCCTCGATGTAGCTAAGGTATCTCTCTCTAGTATTTTTTTGTTGTTGTTTCTTAGCTTTTCTATGATTGTAAAACACACCAATTTGTTATTTGGTCTTCTTTGAGGTTGCTCTAATTTGGTTGAATGAAGAGATCCATTCGTTTTATTTCCTGCATTTTTCAACATTATTGAATGCAATGGTGAATCCCTTTAAAACCCAATTTTCTACGCTCAATTTGATTAATCACTTCATTTCAATTTTCAATTTGATCAAGACTCAACCATTGCCTTTACGTTTCTAATTTGCATATTTGGAAATTTGGTATTTCTATATTGACTATAATGCTTGAAATTTTGTTAGCTTGTATGGAATTCTGATGGGTTCTACTTTTCCGCTTCTGTCCATTTGCTTTACAGACAAGATTGCAAGCCCAGGCTGCTGGAGTTCCATATGCAAATCCAGCTGACAGTGTTTGTGCTCGTATGGCATCTCTTGGTCCAACTACGGTATGTTTGCAAGTATTTCACATCTCTGTTTTTTCTTTCTCTCTTTTTTTCTATATTATCAAAATCACAGCTTTTTTCATGGGGAGAATCTTTCTGCGACGAAGTAACCCAGGGTTTCAATTCTTATTAAAAGAAGAAAACTCAAAGGTCAATACTTCTTAAGCTTGACATCTATCAAATGGGTCCAGGTGGATATGAGAGATTATCTTGCCGGAGACACATAAGACTTTATCCATTATGATTTCCACATGCTTACTATTTGCAGGGCGTAAGCTGAGTTGTTAGTTGTTTCATTTCTCCATCTGGAAGTTGGTCCAAAATGCTTTCTTTAAGCTATCTTTTCAATTTTCATTCTCTTAAACTAGGGACAATGTAATTGTAAAAGAATGATCAGAAGCCATTAGAACTTTTAGGTTGATGCTTGTTACATCAAGTCATCGGCTTGAAAACATGTCTGTAAAACTTGCATATGAGGTTTCGGGAGATCCAACTCCAAATTAGCTGGTATGATGGCAGTAAGTGCATTATGAAGGATAAATTCATCCCGGTACAAGAGTATCTCTTAGAAGTTTAACCTATTTGGTGATGTCGAACTACAACAGATTTGCAGAATGGAATTCCCGTTGATCATATTAGACTATTGCACTACCTTATGTTTTGCTGCTTCTGTAGATTCTGTGGTGCCATAGCAAAGATGATCATGAAACATCTTTATTTAAAAGTTCTCTATATTTCTCATCTCCTTCTGTAACTGAAATCTATATTGTTGATATTTTATGAAAATATGTAAAAACTTGTTATTTGTGAAACAAGCTGTGCAAACCCTGGTTAAAGAATTTAAGCCATTCATTTTTGCAGCTTTTGTTTTACTTTTTTGCTTAAAAAGGAAACCTGTTAATCTTGGTATTTTCTTACTCTTTTCTTTTAAACTTAACATGGATGGAACTAATAACTTGATCTTCACTGGTATAGTGGTATGAAGTCTAACCTTTTTTTAGTATGATTAGAATTATTTATTCCACTGGCTTGTCTCTTTACAAATATGATTTCCTACGCGCTGCTTCCTATGTCACTATTACCACTGGAGAGTTCTGAAATTTTGAACCTAAAGTGTCTTCTTCTTAACTGATTTTAGGAATTAACTTTAGCTTTTGAATTTCCTGGTTCAGATGTTTTCAGATCTGAGATGTTCTCCATCATGCATGCGTGCTGGGATTTTGGGTGCTGAAGCAGTATGCCCTCCCGATTGCTTTCAGTACAAAGGAACACTGGATGTCTTCAATAAAATCATTCAGCAGGTTGATATACTTACCTGTACTTTTGAGGATACAAATAACACATCTACAAAAGTTCTAGCGGATAAAAAAATAACCAGAGTTCTTCTGGATATAGTGGTGATCTATCTGACCTAGACATAGTAGCAACTTAGGAGGCACATATATGATATATGAAGTTAAATAACAATGGAGAAACCAAAATACACATATATGAGAAAAGCATTTTGTGCAGAAACTTATATCAACATAAACTGGTCTATATACTATTTAGAATGAACTAGGATATACATGAATGTTTGTGCCCCCAAATAACTATAAACAAAATTGAGGTATCACTTGACATGAATGTTTGCCTGACACAACAGTTTTTTGAATGTAGTGGCCTTGGTATCTAATTCCCATGTATTCTGAACAGTTTTAGAGTGGTTCTCAGGTATTAACTGAAGAGAGTTTGTGCAGGAAGGAGTTGCAAGGCTGTGGAGGGGTACAAATGCAGGCCTAGCACTGGCAGTTCCAACCGTAAGTTCTTTGGTTTTATTTGTTTATGACTATGTTTCCATCTCTTATCATAGAAATTGCATTTATTGTTTATTCCTGTTCCCATGTATCCACCTGGACGATGTTCTGATTATCAATTGCATTTTAAAACTGTGATCCAGGTTGGGATATACTTACCTTGCTATGATATTTTTCGTAACTGGATGGAAGAACTCACAACCCGGAATGCTCCTTATTTATCACCATATGTCCCCTTAGTTGCAGGCTCAATAGCACGCTCATTAGCTTGCATTTCTTGCTATCCTATTGAACTTGCTAAGACTCGCATGCAGGTATGGAACTTTGGTTCATTTACTTTTGAATTTTCATCAATATAAATATAAACATAAACATAGATGATGTGGACCATTGTAATACTTCATTCGTGTAATAGGTTATGTATCAGAACCTTTTTGTTTTTGTTAAATGCTCCATGTGTATGTTATTTTTATCGATATACTTCATTTACGCTACAGTACTTTCTATTAGTGCAGATGTCATGTACATTTGTCTATCGTAGACCATTGAATGATCTAACATAATGGAACCATAAATTCATGTTATCTAACTCGCCAAAAGAACCACCAATTGGGTGGTTATGATCATCTTACTACAGGTTGGCTTGGGCTCAATAAATGTCTACCATGGGACATGTTTGTAAGGGAAATAACAGTTTTGAATGGATAAATAGTTATTATAGCTCCAAAAAAATAGTTGCCTGGGTTAGAAACTAATACAGAAACTGTGGTGGAGCAATGCCTCCTTTGAAATTATTTGCAAGGATTTTGCTTTATTTATTTACACATGTAAAGAAAAAGTTATCCATATCTTCTTTGGAAGCTCTGCTAATTTTGATAATTTTCCTGTGCTGAGAGATGTCACATATCTTTCCAATGCCACATGATTTTTAGACCAAATAGCTTTTTAGTGACAACTCATTACTTTTTTGTCATAAAACTTCAATTTTCTGTTTCTTTAGGCATTTAAAGAGATCCAAGTTGGTGTAAAGCCTCCAGGAGTGTTTAAAACTCTACTTGGAGTACTTCCCTCTTCTATGAGCTCAAGTAGTAACTTGCAAAAATGTAAGTCATGTTACCGTATAGATTGATGTCTATATTAAGCTTGATGTAAGATTCAAAAAATTCACTTTCTGCATATAATTTATAGCTGATTTGTTATAATTATGTCTTCTTGTGTTGTAATTAGTGCAAAGCTGCCGCATCTTGTGGACAGGAGTTGGAGCACAACTTGCTCGTGATGTTCCATTCTCTGCAATTTGCTGGTCAACACTTGAGCCGGTTAGATTTTATTCTCCAAGTAGTCCCACTGATAGATCTTTGCTTGTAATTAACTAATTAGATCTATTTATTGCTATCCAATTTGGAAACAATATCCTTGTCATCTTTTTATGCAGATTAGGAGAAGGCTTCTTGGTCTGGTGGGTGAGGAATCCAATGTGGCAGGTGTACTTGGGGCCAATTTTGCTGCGGGTTTTGTTGCAGGAAGCCTTGCTGCTGCTGCTACGTGTCCTCTAGATGTAGTAAAAACAAGAAGGCAAATAGAGGTTGGTCTAAATGAAAAGTATTTCTATATATTCATGGTCACAAGTAAACAAAACACTGAACCACCGGTTAGTTGGTCATCTAGAATATTTCATGAATATGTCAAATGCTACTTCTTACTAATGATTAAAAAAAAATGTTGTTTCTCACCCCCCTGCACATGCAGGAGTCCATATTGGGTCAACTAGAAAAAATGCCCGTTTCTTAACATACTGGTATTTGACCATAATGTGAAGTATGAGTATGATATAATCAGATAATAGCAATAATACTTTAGGATGATATGTTTTACATATAATTATTACATTAACTGTGCTTACTGATTAGTGGGACGGGATTTTTTTTTTTTTTTTTCAGAAGGATCCTACAAGGGCTTTGAGCATGACAACGAGGCAAACGTTAATGGAAGTTTGGAGGTGTGTTCCTCTCCTATATTTGTTTTCATACTGTTTTTCACAGTTCAAAAAAAAAAACTTTTTCTCAACCAGTACCAATTGTGCCGTCCTTTTTTCATTATTAACCATGAAAAAAGCAAATTAATAGGGTTAGGTAATCTAATTGATTGAACTTTGCCTATGCTGGGTTTCTCAATTTGGCAGTCTCTTTTCATCTGTTATACATGCTGCTTAATTCTTCTCTTAAATAACAAAAATAAATATATAAATAAAGTTTAACATATCCCAATTACGCCAAATGTCCACACCTAGACTATCCACACCTAGACTAACAACGATGTACTTGCGTGCTTTACCGACATGGTTGTATAACTATGACTATAACTGATGTATACAGTTTTTTTGAGAATGATAACTGATATATGCATTTCATATCACTTTGAGAAGCAAAAAATGATAAGAGGTTTTTGGTACAAAATTGCTGGACCATCTTTGTGATGGTTTACTCATTTAGTCATTTTATATTTTTGATCTTTAGATGGTATTAAATGGAAGAGCATATATGGTGCGAAAAAAAAAGTAAATTATTTCTTTGCTTGTACAGGGATGGAAGAATAAAGGGACTCTTTACCGGTGTTGGTCCACGTGTAGCTCGTGCTGGCCCATCAGTCGGGATTGTAGTTTCCTTCTACGAGGTTGTGAAGTACGTGGTACATAAAAAACGTGCACGTGCAGCTTTATGAAAGAGAGGGGAAGCTTCATTAATCATAGATTTCGTGACGTATGACAGACGTTACATAACCAATATTTTGATCTCTCACATACTTGCATACAACTTTCTCCAAAGGCAGGGGTGAGTACTTACTCTTTGAAGGAATTCCAAGAGCTTTTTTGCATGATGGATAAAAGCGTAATCTGGAGGCGACAGAGGATGCTGTTTGGTCCATAATGTTTGGAACAAACCTTTTCTGGGGGGGTTTGCAAGAACTGGATGAACCTTTCTTCTTGTTTCAGTTATTAACATTATTAGGATCCAATTTTTGCTGTAAAAAGTTCAAGGTTTATGGATTACAAGAAGAAAGTTGTGTTTTTTTGTAGTGAATAATCAGATGACTCACTCCTTAACAAACAATTTTTCTAAACAGTTAAAGACGATCCGGTTTCAGAGATCTATATATTATTTTGTTATTCGCTTCTGGCTAAATTTTAAGTTTTGAACAGTTAGGTGGTACTTTAAGTGCGGTGACAGCGGTCCAGAAAGATACTTACTGTGGTTTTATATTAGGAACGTCTGAGTTTACAGTTTGTACAAGGAAACCCAACCCTAGTGTATTACAACACCTTTAGGAGTTAGGACCTCACTGGAAGTTACAGCTAACTATTCTTGTACCTCTTATGGGGTTGCATCCAACTCCCAGGGGATGATTTTGTGGGCATTACTAGAGGGACACCAGATTTTGACATCTAAGATTACATCTGCTTATTTTATTGATTGGAAACCAATCATAACAGTTGTTGAAAAAATATTATTCCATTTCA
>MVGT01004035.1:428102-440386 GCA_002174775.1 Macleaya cordata
CCAAAAAAAAAAAAAAAAAAAAAAAAAAAAAAAAAAAAAAATTCAAATTCAAATTCAAATTATTCTTCAACTTTAAACCCAAAGATTTCTTTCGCATCCATTGTCACCAAATTAGTCTCAGGCATTTTTTAATTGTTAGTTTTTGCGCTCTTTTACCCACTTTTGCTCTCGCTCCAACTCCACACTTTTGTTACTTAAGTCATCAACTTTTAGAGAGTTTGAGTGTTTTGGACGATTTTTATAGGACAGAATGATCTAAGGCTCGGCTACTCCCATATAAATACACGGTTATATGCAGCGGCTCAGACATTTTTAAATTCAGGTCAGACATTTTTAAATTAGGCGGTCCAACGTTTCCGCTCTAGTCTCTAACACATCAGATAATCGATATAGTGGTATCCTCTACTCGGTTGGACTATAAAAGGAAATGGTGACTCTTTTTTTCATAGGTAAAGGGAAGGGAAGCAACTTTCCGCCAGTTGAAACCGTTACCTGATCGACCAGCTTATACTTTAGGGATTGAAATCCAAGTAAATTTATCAACATGATAACGTAAGGGAACAAATGGATTTAAAATAGAAGGTCGCCTTGCCCACGCATGTATTCATGTATTCCTTGTTTTGAGTTTCTACTTTCTACTAAAGAAGTTCATGTATTGGAGGGATATTCTAATTTTTCTCTATTGACACTACACTAATACTTATATTTTGTTTGCGCTTGGCATTGTGTGGAGGGAAAATGCTTTTGGGGTCTGCCCCTCAATCTGTCTATTTAAACAGATTGAGGTGGCACCTTCAATCCACCATTTATTGTGATTTGTGTGGTCCCCACAACACACAATAAATGGTGGATTGAGGGTGCAACCTCAATCTGTTTAGATGGACAGATGAAAATCCCGATTCCAATGGCACTTCTGTTGTGTGGAGATGGTCTTAGGACTGATTTTAATTTAAATGATGCGAAGCTCATCCTCATAAAAAATCAGCCCTTGAATCATTTTCATGCATTTTCCATAGGTAGGTAAAAACAAAGTGTAAGAACAAGGTAGGTGGTATATGCAAAAAAAAAAATAATAATAATAAAGTAAATGGAACATGTAGAAACCAACAAGAGTTATAGCGATAAAGATTTTGGAAATCAAATCAAGAGTCCTTACGTTCAAATTGTTGGTCACCTATAAAGAGTTTCTCCATTCAATTACCTGGCAAAATGACTGCATTTGCCCTAGGTCAAACAAGGACAAAGACCATGGTCAATCAGAGAGCCTAAAAAACTGGTCATACAGTATGGTCCAAATGGCTTTACTCGGGGATTGCTATTTATTGCATTATCAGCAAAGGGCTTATATGAGGATGAATGTTCCCTTATCCTTCTCTCAGCCACACACACCATGAATACAAAACGAAAAATTCACACACAGAAATTAAGTAGATAGAATGCAAGTCTGAGATTAATAAATAAAAGATGGAAGGAAGAACAAAGAGGTGGAAAGAATATGTCAGCTGTAGCAACAAAGTGAATCCAGAGGGAAAAAAACACACAATGAAGGGAAGAAAGAAGAAATACAAGTTAGAAAGAGAAAAAGGAGGCCCTTATTCCTCCCTTTTAACTAATAAACCCCCTTTCCACCCAACAAAAGTAGCAAGTGCTCAAAGCTCAACAAACCTCCTCACACCCATTGTAATTTTATACATAAAATCATCTTCAACTACCAAACATCTCCTAAATTTAACTCAACTTCCCAACTTTTCCTCTTCACCACCACCCACTTTTTTTCAACTTGGTTATGGGTCTTTTTGATGAAATTAAAATAAATGGTAAGAGGAAGAGGCATCCAAGGGGTGGATGAGGTATGTAAGCACAAGAGCCACCAGCATCAGCACATATGCAATTCCTTGGTCGATTGATGTCCCTGTAATACCACCACAAAATAATCTTAATACAACACATCACAAACAGACCACTTAAGGGGAAGCAACAAAATCTAGTATTGAACAATGTTTAATGGTAACCCTGTAATTAATTGATGCATTTAGACTTCAATGTACAAAGTTGTCAAATTGATGAAACACCTGTGATTAAGATATGGGTCACACTCACACAAAGCAAAACTTGACCTAATAATTATTTGCTTTCAAATTTTCCCCCAAAATACCAAGTCCTGACATTCCTCATTCTCCCATTAATTTGCCACTCACCACATTATAATTGTGGAAGACCAAATTTTTTTTTTTTTTCAATGATGAAACACCTGTGATTAAGCTATTTAATTCATCATGATAAAACCATCCATTTCAATGTCATTAGCTGGGAGACCAATTTTTTTTTTTCTCTTTCTTTCTTTTGATTGGTAAATGGGAGACACAAATTCATGGGTAAAGAGAGATCTGAGAGACAACCATAATCCATAAACATTCTTAGGTCATTCCACCATATCATTTTCTTTCTTTCAGAAAAATGGGGCATCTACTAAAGAAAAATGCATGGATTATACAGGGATAGCGGAAACAAGAAAAACTAGGAAAGAGCAAGCAAATATAAAATTTCCATCGAACTACAAGGGATACCCATGCTTAAAAATCCGAACTTTTTTTTTTATCAGTTGCTTAAAAAAACCGCATTTTTTTGGGTTCAAAATACAATTTAAAGGAGTAGAATAAGCAAATCTAACAGAAACACGAAATTACAGCAAAAGAAGAAACCTAAATAACTTGAAGAACACATCAAATCGCTAAACGAAAAACACCCCAAACTTGTAAATAGACAAACAGATTAAAAAATGCAAGAGAAATAAAAATAAGAACAGTAGAGTATCAGATCCAAGAGAGAGGGAGAGAGAGAGAGAGTACCATCGTTAGAAGGAGCAGGGGCGGGAGCTTGAGCCTGAACAGCAGGCAAAGCAATGCTGAAAATGAGGGCAACAATCGCCATGACTCCAAAGGAAACCCTAGAAACCGCCATTTCTTTCTCTCTTTGTTTTAGAAAACTGATCTCTCTCTTCTCTCTTCTCTCTATCTGAAAAAGTATCAACTCGCCGAAAATCCCTGCAACAGCTCCGGAGAGCTGAAGAGAGAGAGAGCAGAGAAGAGAGAGAATCAACGAAAGGGCAAAATCCAAAAGATACACACCAGATCGAAATGGCGAATCCTGTCCCGGGAGTGAATTTACAGGCTTCCACGAACTCCCCTTTTTATACTTTTTCCAGAATTTCTAACATGGAAAAGGGGGGACCCCTTAACCAGGAAGGGGCAATACCAACGAATACCATTCATTCATCTACCTGTAAAAACAACACCAATAAAGCTTTTTGGCCCACCCATGTTACAAAATAAATGCCGGATACTTATGTGGCAGGGTGGGACCTACCACTTTTTCCCTCCTAAAAGTGTTATGAGGGGATTTTTAACTTACGTGGCATTTGTTTTGTAATATGGTCTGGCCAAACAGCAGCACTGAAACAACACACTTTGAGGGTCCCACCGCATTTTTCGCCAAACTTCCTCCAAATTCCCATTTCCCAAGTCCACCACCTCTTCATGTGGCCGTCCCGCTACCCTCGCCAGTCTGTCCGCTTAGTTGTTACAAGATGGTGTGGGCCACAGGATGCCACGTGTTAACACTCTTTTGTCATTTTTACTGAATCCAATTTTGAATTGAATTTCTTTCTTTCTTTCTTTGGGAAAGATGTTGCACGAGTTGTCTTTGAAGTAACGAATTTGCCATTTTTCATGGTTGGTGAATTTCCAAACTCCATCTAGTGGAAATACTTACGGCAAAAATAATAAGTGCTAGCTAGTTTAGTTGGTCAATTCTGTGGTAGTTGATTGTAGAGATAAGAAAATGTTGTGATGTCAAATTTTGATAAAAAGTGTTCACAAAAAATCACCCTCAATTGCAATTGATTCAACAATTTAGAATTTGTTGATATGATTCATGATTAATGAGTGCAAGTGGTCAGATCAATTGCGGTCAATGTTGTGATTTTTTTGTTAGGCCAAGCCTCGTTGCACCACTTATTTCTCAAAACGCCCCCACTTTTCTTTATTAATATCCTATTTATTTTTACGCTCCTTTTACATTGGTCTATGGGCCCACATAAAAATGATCTAAATGTTAGTTTTTTGTGATAGTGCATTCCTCACAATGTTGTTCATCTTCACAACAAGTCACAATAATATAAAATTTTTAAACGCCACTAAAAATTTGATTTTCGTTAGTTAATTTTGATAAAATTTTAGATTAATTTTAAATATATTTAAACAATGTGAATTATTATGAGACTGGTGTATAAATTGAGTAGACTAGCTTCAGAAAAAATCAGCCCTTAAAATATTTTATATGATCCAAATAGATCAGTGTAAACAAAAGGTAACAATAAGAGGTGGGTAATTTGAGAAATATGAGGTGCAATGAAGCTTAGCCTTTTTGTTAATACCTAAAATTTTTTGTCAAAACCTAAGTAACCAGAGCGTGGAGTAGAAACACCTGAACGGTCCATTAAAAAATGTCTTTTGAGCGGGAGTATCAAAACGTGGCGCGAGGGTTCGAAATGGAGCATCATTCCTATACCATTGTTCCGATTACTAAGGTGAAAACCTAGTGTCTTTATAATGCGCGACGCGACTAGTTATATCCCTGCTTTTTGAGTGTGATTAGTTGTAATATCTTTGCTTTTAATTTTGACATCTAATTTAATTGAGGATGTTAGGTATGGATGCCACACAATCATAAAAAGGATTCTCTGTTTTTCTAGTTTAATTGATTGTCCAAATATTCCTTCATGACACCATAATAAAATAGTTCTGTACTATTGAATAAGCGAATTCAAAGTTCAAGCTCAGCTAGGGGTGTCAATTTTTGGCCCAAAGTCCCGAGCTTGGTTAGATATTTTTCAGACCCAAAACTTAGCAAAAGATTTTGATCGAGGGTTTGAAGGCTATATGTGCAAGAAACATGGCCCAAGCCTAGCCCAAAGTCTGACCCGAAGCCAAATACTCAACAAGGTTTTTCAAATAACAGGGGATTTGATATATCGAGTCAAGAGACCCACCCCAGCCATAACTGAAGTTGAATGGGCTTAGGGACATTTTGGCCGAGTTTTAGACTTAGGTTGAACAGTGAGGCCCACCAAGTTTTTTTTTGAGGCCCAACCAAGTTGGAGTNTAATGTCCAAGTTACAACAAGGTTTAGATACACTACAAGAGGCGTAACAGACAGACACAACAGAGGGCACCCACAACAGGTGTAGGAAAGGACACCTCCAACGTGTGCAACAACTTTATTTAGAAGTACCTACATATATATATATATGAAATTACCTGGGCCTTTACTCAATGGTAATACCATAGCTTAAGAGTTTTGAACCCAAGACCTCTAAGTTATAAGGAGGGATGCCAGCCACCTGAGCAAACACATTTACGACAGTTTTAATTTCTTTTGAAATTCTGTATCATCCCTCCGTAGGCTTTGTAAGTTCAACCTTGGCAAAGGTAGAATTCCTCCTTAAATTGTTTCCATGTAGTAAAATGAAGTCGAATTTCTCTTAATCCTACTATTTGCCGGCTCTTATTTATCACCACCTCAAGGTGTTACGAGCATTAAGTCGGGTTCCACCTGTCTACAAATTGACTATCAAGTAATTGATAGCAGTGATAAGAGGAACGCACTATTTCGAAAATTAATCAGGTGCTCTAAAACAGACATCTTGTCTCAATCATCCAAAAAATATAATAAAAAAAAGACTATCAAGTTTATCCCTCGAATTGGCGTCTCGTCATTAATTGAATGATCTTATCTAGTTCACTCTTATCTATCAGACTATCACACTCTTTGAAATGCATGATTTGAAAATTTATTGGAAGAAAACTACAGATATCAGACTTTATAACATAAATATAATCAGACGGGTAGGAAAGATCTTTTTGGTGTGATGGTGGGACCTATAAAAAGTGGGGTCCAGTCCAATGTATACATGCATGCACGATATAGGTCATCCAAAGTTCCAAACTACACATGTTGTTGTCAATGATTTAATGAGAGACTGAGTACTTCCCTACACTCCAAGCAATGGCTTAGGACTTATGGCTATGGTACTGCCATATATGTCCATCTACACGCCTTTCAATATCTCACCATTACACATTTGCCTGTGGCCCCTCTAGTCATCATGCATGCATTATTAATCGATCCGAATTATGTTTAGATTCACATAGGAGCTTATTCGTGCAAGATGTAGGTATAAGGTTTTGTGAGTTTACATGGAGATGACCTAAAGGTGCAAAGATGTTTTCTACATTATAAATGATCACCCTCATATAAAAGTACAATCGCCACCATGTTCTAGCTCTATTAAAAGTTGGTTTTAATCATGATGAAGTAAATAGCTTAATTATAAATGTCTCAACTTTTGATGGAATTGAAGTCTTAGAATGATATAATTTTTTGTGAGGCTGATCTCTACACTATGCAAGCCTCATAAAAACCTTATGATAACCACATTTGTATGAATAAGCTTGTTGTATGCGGATCCTAACTCTTTGTAATTAAAATTAATTAATTGTGGTAAGAATATTAGGGGTTGATATTGGGACGATCAAAATGGATGGAGGGATAGATTCTTTTTTGGGCCTTTAAGCCCAAAGCCCATTTGTTAGGGGCTTGCTTCCAATAAATATTCCACCCCACCAAAAGCAATTCCACTACCATGTCACCATCGCTACCACCGCCTCTAGAAGAGAGAAAGAGAGATCGAGAGGGAAAGAAGAATACAGAGAGAGAGAGGGGGAAGGAGATCATATCATGATTTTGATCCGTGGTGGAACNTCAGCCTCTCTGTCTCTTCTTTCTCTCGATCCCTCTTTCCCTCTCAACCTCAATCCTTTCGAGGCGATGGTGGCGACATAAGCATGATGATGGAGTTGCCTTTGTTAGGGAAGATGAGTGGTGCGGGTGTATTTTTTTGTAGGGTGGAATTATCGGAGAAAAACCCTTAACAAATGAGTTTGGGCCAAAAAATATCGGTCCCTCCATCCATTTTAACCGTCCCAATATCAGCCAGGGAATCTTTTAACTCACTTTTAGTTGAAATGTGATGACTTACACAGTTACACCAAATGCACTGCCCGTGATCAAAGTCAAATCCTTTACATAAAGTACGACAAAGTGAATATACGGTAGTGATGCACCCCCCAACATTAATCGATTCTCCACATTTTATGCAAGTAAATGATATTCGATGTTAGGATCCCACATAAACAATGATGAGATTTTTTTTATTTTTTTTTATTTTTTTTTCCAAATAAAGTGTCCCTACTTTTTTGATAGTTTTAAACCATTACATGAGCTGCCCCAAGGGCTAGAACTCAAGACCTCTCCCATAGGGGAGGGGATGCCTAACCATCCGGGCAAACCCGGATTGGCACCAAGATGAGATTGGCCGTGGGTATATATAAGATTTTGGACACTTTTTTCTTATAAGTCAGTTTTCAAGGTTAAAAATTCTAAATTTACCTTTGATTATTGCCTACTAAATTTACCCTCTCACGTAGAATCAATAAAATTTAGATAAAGAATGTGAAATGAATAATATTGTGAGACTCTCACTTATCATCTCTCTCTAAATTTAATCGTTGAAACGTCGACATGTAAATTTAGTGGGTGAGAAATCCAAAGTGTAGAAGTGCTCGGCTCACATCACAAGTTCACAGAATCACAACGGTGTATCAAGAAGCTCCTTAATTAAAAGCATGAGTTTTGGAATTAGTACAATTTAGAATTGCCCTTCATCTCAGAATTTTTTCTTCTTTTTCTTTGTTTTTGTTTTTGTTTTCCCCTTATGAATTAGTTATATGAAATACAAATCTTTATGGGCAGATATAAATTCATGGGATAAATCAATTCGAATATTCTCACCTCAAGTTCATCAAACAGACTTAAGAATTAATTAACTTACTATTAGCTATAATTAATAATATATATATATATATATATATGTATAAAATACCCTCAATTCAAATTAATTAATTCATTTAAAGATAATATATTATTAAATTATTATACAAGAAAAGAAATAGAAAATAAAGTATACATAATAAACCAAAAATAAATTACATCCAAACACAAGGCCTAGATAGATGACCATAAAACTAATTATTAATTAAGGAACAACTAGCTACTTACATATATAATTAACCAGCAAGTACATGGATAGGTACTAATTAATTAAGTAATTCTCCTAATTAATATAATATAAGAAAGATTATTAATTTGTATTAATAATTATTTCACAACTGATCGATCAAATTCATATATAATTCAATCCTTGCTGATCAATATATATATATTAATAATTCATGATGCACATATGATTCAGTACTGAGAAGGCCAAAGGAAGGTTCCCATGGCGAAGTTCCTTTTATGAGAAAGGTCTCCGTTGAGGGGAAGGCCGTACTCAGTGAGAAGGTAGTCCAGCTTCCACTCGGGCATTGACTCATAATCTGATTTCTTGTACCTTGGGTAGTGTAATGGCATCTGAAAGTAGTATCCTCCTCCTCCTCCTCCTCCTCCAACCAGCTTCTGTCCGTTTGATGCTGCTTGCTGCATCTGACCGGGCATCTTGTACATGTTATTGTTTTGGCATGCCCCATTCATCATCATCTCTTTCTCTCTCTAGATTTCTCTCGCTCTCTCTCTCTCTCTCTCTCTCTCTCTAGGCTGCCTTATTGCTTCACTATATCTACTAAACAACGCTTACAAAAGACTTCATGAAAATTGAAATCTTGAGGGCTCTATTTATAATTGATTCATGAGAAGTTATATTCCGATCATCCACCCTCTATACTATACATCGTGGTTCGTGAATATAATCTAATTTTCATGAGAATCCTAATATATTCTAAAATTATAGAGCTGTCCCTCGATTTTCACTATTTAAACATATGGGTCTTCATTGACTAGGTTTGACCGTCAATTTTTTTTTTTTTTTTTTTTTTTTTTTTAAAAAAGTCCAAATATGCCTTCTTGTGGGGGGAGTAACGGTAGTTGTACCTATACGGTTTTAATTCTTAACATCCTCCTTGCACCACCTATGGGTCTAAATGTAGGTGATTCATAAGCTGATTTATTATGAGAATGATCTTCTCATCGTGTTAATCATCCTCATAATTCTTGAGAAGATGCATTTATACCATTTAATGGCTCCAAATTTATCCATATGGGATTGATATCACGAAGCTGTACGTTGTAAAATCTACCAACAAATTTTTTTTACAGTATTACCTGCCTAGGATCAACCTTGTTAAGATTAGTGTTCAGAAAATTGATCACTCGTTTAAATAAGCTAATCAAGGTCATTAGGGTTGAACCAACCTGACTTAACCATAACCTGCCAACCTGCTTAGGGTTCACTATAACCCTAATTTGTTGTCAGGTCTAATTTCATAATCTACTTCCTATGCTCTCTTAGAAGTACTTCCTAGAAAGATAATTTTTGGTTTCTCCCATTGACCATACCTATCAAATTAAACAAGCCTTAAGAAGAAAAAAATTAAAAAGCATGTCAAAATGCATTGTTTATCTATACATCGTTATTGATGCATTACTTATAGAGTCCACATAAAGTTGATTCAAAGGATCATTCTGTGATTAAAAATAAAATAAAAAATTAATAATGATTGAGTTATTTATTTTATTGTTAATTTCACTCGATGGATTGGGCAACACGTTTTAGAATTGATTGATTTTTTGTGATGATGATCTACATGATAAGAAAAATATTCTAATTTAAATTCAGTCCTTGAATCATCTCTCTATGAGTCTCATGGAGCAACCTACACTCAATGTATGAACATTGAAGAACAATCGATACCCTCTCTTTCCCATAATACTTTTGAGTGCACATTTCTTAATTATTTTCTTTTTCTTTTTTTTCAGGTGCACCATCTCAGAGCCTGAAATTAAAACATTAACAAACTCCTACTTATAGGAATTCATAATCTTCTCGACCTTTTCTCAAATGCTGTAACCCTAGCTTTTTTTTGAAGATATACTATGGAAGACATGAGAAGCGCAGCGATACTGCGCTAAGAGTTTTGATCCAAAGACTTCTCAAGTCATGGAAGAGATGCACAACCGCTTAGCCAACGACCCATGTGCGCCTGANAAGATTAAAGTTGTAATATTATCATCTATATGATTTCCACTAAAAATTAGCTCAATTGGAGACCATTAACCCTTTAAGAAAATTACTTTAAATGTCAGTATTTCATTATTAACCTAAGGTCCCTAAATATTTAAGAACATTTTTTAAATCAAGAAAGAAGCATGCATTTTAGAATCTTAAATCAAACTAATAACATTTTTCTTAACTTTGTTGCAGGGTTACTTGGTTTCTAGATTGAGTACAGTGATGACTCTTCTTCGACAGATCGCATTTTTTTCTTTCGTTTTGGGTACACAATGTGTTGGCCTCATCTCTCCTCTCTATAGAGAATCTCTTCTTGCATAAGCAAATCTATCAAATTGGTCGGAGGTTACGCCGTTTACCATTTTCTCCAAATTTTTTCGGATCTTTCCTTGTGATCTATTTTATTATGCAAGAACACTTAAATTTGAATCATGCGGGATGCTCTAAAGAAAGAAAAAAATATTAGAATTTACATGAATCTTACAAAAACCAAACTTATTGTGTGAAAGTTATAGAAAAAAGTATATTACTTACAAAAATATGAAAATATTGATTGCAAAAATACATAAAAGGTAATATCTTCTTCTTCTTCTATGGACAATCTTTGTCTTCTTCTTCTAAAAGGATGGATGAATATTTGAAAGGAAAAAAAATGGTGCATAAAAGATAGTTGTGGGAGTGTTGATTTTTATAGGTGGTTTGTTACATAGATAGTTAGAAAACTAATTGTGTCAGGAGTAAAAAGTAGTGGGAATGTAGATAGAGATAAAGAAAGAAATGAGTACGGTTAAAAAAATCTAATTGTTGAGAGAGAAATTTTAGGAAAAAATTGAGGAAAAAAATAACAATAGGAGATTTGAGGGAGATATTTTAGGGAGAGTTTTAAGATAGATATAATGTCAAAACTATCCGTATTATTTTAAGATCATATCATGTTTTAAACTAACTTCAAGACTAAAATAAGTAATTTTTTAAGGAGGTCAGGCCATCCAACGAAATAACTACCTAGAAGGGGTATTCCTTTTATATAATAGTATAATAGTATAGATAGTATAGATGTACAAACAATGTATATATAATCGCTCTCATGATCCTTGGCCACACTTCTTATAATAGTGCCAACTAAGGAAGAATGACATGTTTTGCGAACAATCAATATATATGTACATGAACCTAGATTCAGATGGTGGTGGGCACGCTTTTATATATACTAGTGGGCAATTTGGTGTTTGTGTTCTAGACATATTATATTGATGTTTGGGGTTTCATGAGACTAAGAATGGAGGGAATTGTATGTGTCAACTATTTCGCTGGTAGTGTCTATTATTGTTGATAGTTTAGACTCGAGTTCAATTCTCATTAGGATCGAATTATTACTCTCACGCATAAAAATAGGCTCTCCTCTTCAAAAAAGAAAAAAAAAAAAAGAAGGTATTGAGTTAAGTTTTGTGAGGTTTTCCATCTAGATGCCATCCAATGGTTAATTGCCATGTTTATTAAGAAACTTGCTTTATTGAACTTATATTAACTTTTTTCTGAAGGGATAAACTTATTTTTTTTATTAGATCTTGGACCGGGTCCTATAAAGGTTTTGACGGAATTGGATAACCCATCGGTTTACCCGGTTGGACCGCTAATACGTATGGGTGATGGGTCTGTTGATGGGTCCGAGTGTTTGAAGTGATTGGATGATCAGCCACTTGGCTCCGTTCTATTCGTCTCTTTCGGTAGTGGTGGGACCCTCTCTTATGAACAACTGATAGAATTGGCTTTTGGGTTAGAAATGAGTGAACAAAGATTTTTGTGGGTTGCTAGAAATCCAAATGAAAAGGCTGCCAATGGAACTTACTTTGATCCCCACAGTACTAAAGACCCTTTTGATTTTTTACCAAAAGAACCACCACGGTTTAGCTGAGTGGTCGGCCCATAGGGTTTCCACAAAAGATGTTAGGGTTCGATCCTCCTCAGCTCCTTCTTGGTGGCCACCCAGATAGGGCACAACAAACTGGATGCATGCAGATGGGAGGGGTCTGCTATCATCCCCAAGGATTTAGTCGGAAGCCCAATGTGGTGACTCGGATACCTTGGTCATCAAAAAAAA
>MVGT01004035.1:441698-518626 GCA_002174775.1 Macleaya cordata
AAATTAAGGGGAAAGAAAAAGGCCTCTTGCATACATAGCAAGATCTTAATTAATTAATCTGCTACTAGATCACGGTTGATTTTTAGGGTTTTCTTTTTATCTACATTATGATATATGATTGTGGTTTCTATCGCAGTGGCAGCGTGAAAATTATATTCTAAATATTTAATTATATATATATATATAGTATCATCTCTTGTAGGGCTCACATGAAATACATGCAGGGCAGATTTTTATAAAGAATAATCTACATGACGAATAGAAAATAATTATCTGAAATCAGTATATTTTAAAAATTTTAATAATCAAAATCGACTGGTAGATGCAGCACATGTGGACCCCATAAGGGCGGTTATTTATATAAGGGCTATATAACCTATTTCATCCTGTAGTGTTTGTTTCTTGTAAAACACAACTTGCCTCTTAATTGTTAAACACCATTATTTTTAGATCGCTTAATTCTTCATCTGGCCGGATACCCCATCCAAATTTGAAAACCCTAGCTCCAGCATGAATACCAATAATTCAAGCAGCAGCAGCAGCAGCTTCTTCACTTGTGAGATCTGTATAGAACCAGTTCCTCTAACCCAGAAATTCAAGAACAATATTAGTAGATCATCATCTGCATGCTGCTCTCATCCGTTTTGCTATGATTGCATTGCCAAGTACATACAAGTAAAGGTAGAAGAAAACAATGAATCTGAGATTAAGTGCCCTCATCTTAATTGTAATATGGTGTTGGACCCTCTATCATTCCGCTCCGTCCTCCCACCGAGAGTCTTCGATAGATGGTGCAAAGTTCTTTGTGAATCTTTAGTTCTAGCAATGTTTCCACCCAATAGATCATTATCACTCTACTGCCCTTTCCCTGATTGCTCGGAGTTGATTTTAAACGAGTGCCGTGATGGTACTGTCAACCAGCTGCTACCTGGTCGACAAATTACAGGATCATCAAAGTGCCCTAATTGTAAGAAACTCTTCTGTTTACATTGCAAAGTTCCATGGGAGGAGGCGAGTCATCGATGCAAAGGGATAATTAGAGATACTAACGAGGCTCTGTTCTTGGAGTTGGTTAAACTCAAACAATGGACCAGATGTCCAACGTGCTTCCGTTACGTTGAGCATGTCCAAGGTTGTCGTCTGATTACATGCAGGTATATATATATATATATATATTTCTTATACTAGCTACTGCATTGGAAGTATAGGTACAGTTAGTTTTAGGGTTCATATCATGGTTCGTGACTCGGGATCAGTTGAACCAGTGACCGGTCCTGAGTCAATCCAGCCAAATCCCGATCGATCTTGGACGAACTTATTGGCCAAGTCCAATTTTCATTTTATTTTTATTTTTTTGGGATTGGCCGAGTCGACTACTCGCGATATCCTCCAATCCCACAATCCGGCCACAATAAAGGAGTACTATTTTGTGCACCCACATTACATGAGGGTGCACAACATATTTTCTTGCTATCAAACACGGAAAATGCTACAAGCACCTTGGATTTGCACATTTGCTAATACTTGATTATTTTATTCAAATTAGACCAAAATTAGACCCACGTTAGACTAAATTAGACTCAAATTATATCCAAATTAGACATCCGGTATGATTTTGTGTATAATCTGGGGTGCCTGTAGTATTACCCATCAAACACAGCCTAAGAGAAGTTTGTAACTTTATTTGACAAAGTATTTTATTTTTGCATACTATATATGTTTTTTTTTTTTTACTTTTTCACATATATAAGTAAAAAAGTTATTTATTATTGTGTGGTTAAGACCCTCTAATCCAACTTGTTAAGAGATCCTAAAGTACACGTAAGCAGGATCGGATCTTTTAGATATTTTTTCCTTTTTAAATCATTTTTTTGGGTTTTGATAAAGGGAACTCACATACCCGTAGTCAACATATCCAACGTGGAAAAAAATATTTAAGGGTGCATTTATTTGTAAAACCTAAAAAATGGTTTTGGATATATGGGATATGTGACATGTGATATAAAATATAGATTAATTTAAATTTATTAAAAAAATATAGATATATAGATTAGTTTAAAAGTAAATTACTTTTTTAAAACTAGTTTTTCATCCCATAAGTAAAAAATAAATACTAGAAATTTTCTTTTTTCTTTTATTTTTTTTTGTTTTTTTGGGTTTTTATTCATTTTATTTTAAGGGTCTTGGGATTTTGGTATTTAAAAAATAAATATTACACTAAGAGCATCTCTAATGTTATAATGCAATTGTCTTATCTACGTGGCATGTCTTATAAGATGATGTCTAATCTACGTTACAACAAAATCTTCACAATGCAAATGTCTTAGATGACTTTTTAACTTATGTAGAACTTAATTTTTTAATGGATAAACCTAATTTTGTTTAAAAAGTAACTAAAAATTTTAGAGGAAAAAAAAATTACTGATGTGGATAGTAAGACATTGTGTAGACATTCTGCTTCACAATGTCTAGTCTAACCACTGCTACATCAGCATCATATTAGCATTGGAGAAGGTTTCTTTAGGTCTATTTATCTTACGTGGCAGTCTTATTTTACCACATTAAATTAAACCTAAGGATTAAAATTACGTACTATTTTAATTATAAACACTAAAAATAGAAAATTAAAAAAAAATAAAGACTAAAAGTCCAAATAAATATTTTGCCAGATTAAAAACTTAATCAATTGAACTAAAAGTCAATTTTCTATTTATTTTATCTCTTTGTGTGGCTTTAAGATTAATTTTTGTTTTATTTTTTATATCTATGTTTCACAGATGTCAGACAGTATTTTGCTATCTTTGTGGAACGAAAATGACTCGAGATCTTCATTTTTGTGCTTGCCCCAGAGAGAATTTTTGTGACCTTCTTCGGCAGGGGCTTTGGGTACCTGTTGGCGCGGCTGTTTTGTTTTTTACATTTATATTCTATGTCGTAATTTCAGGTTGTTGGAAAAGATAGGGTCTAGATTAAAATTATGAAGCGGAAACAAATAACTATTCTACCATATTAATATCGTAGAACCTGCTCAATCTGATGCACGGGAAAGTGTGAAGCTATACTCAGCCCATGGATATCAGTTCTACTTGCTTTCACAATTCATGTGGCATCAAATTCCATAAGTCAATTTGCTTTCCTAAAGTCTTCTAGATGCTTCATGGAGTTCTGATTGTGTCGATAAAGAGAGAAATTGAGAGAATTGGGATCTTTATAGGCAAAGAGAGAAAGCAAAGAAGGGTCCTTAACCAATAAGCTTGGGTTTCTTTTATTTTTATTTTTTTTTGTATTGAAAGTCCGATAGTCATTAAATAGAGTAGGAGTATTTTCACTCGTTTCATTTGGTAATTAGGTTAAAATGTGTTTTAAATGTTCTAGCTAAAAAATTTGTGTATTGTTGATTGCTAACAGGGCACATGATCCTTAGCCACACGTCTTATAATAATGCCAACTGCCAACTAAGGAAGAATGACATGTTTTGCGACCAATCAATATATATGTACATGAACCTAGATACAGATGGTGGTGGGCACACTTTTATATATACTAGTGGGGAATCTGTTGTGTTCTTGACATATTATATTGATGTTTGGGGTTTCATGAGAGTAAGAATGGAGGGAATTGTATGTGTCAACTATTTCGTTGGTAGTGTCTCTTATAGTTGACAGTTTAGATTCGAGTTCAATTCTCATTAGGATCAAATTATTACTCACATGCATAAAAATAGGCTCTACTTTTCAAAAAAAGGAAAAAAATTAAAAATTGGAAGGTATTGAGTTAAGTTTCGTGAGGTTTTCCATCTAGATGGACCATCCAATGGTTAATTGCCATGTTTATTAAGAAATTTGCTTTATTGAACTTATATTAATTTTTTTCTGAATAGATGAACTTATTTTTTTATTAGATCAATAACTCAATGTTAACGAGAATTGAACTCAAGTCTAAACTGTTAATAACAACATACACTATTAACCATAAAATTAAAATATTGATCTGTATTTTTTTTGTTTTACCCCCGCTCGCGACTAGCTAGCCGCCTAGACTTGTTCAAAAATCGTGAACTATTAGAGAAGAGTGGCATCAAATTCACTGCTATGAAATGGCTTCTGCTTATCGCTTGTCTTGATCAGCTCTTTGTTTTGGCGTGCATGTGTTTGTCTGTTTGGGATAAAAAGGGTGGTTTTGTACTTTGTAGATGTCACAAATGACAAGGTACCAAATAGACAATAGTGTAATCATAGAATTAGTCTAGAACCCCATTTTTGGGTTGGCTTTTACCTCTCCCCCACCCAGCTTTAGTTTTTTAAATCCAACCTAAAAAATTTATGTCTTATGTACACCTGTCATTTTCAACTCTTTGACTTGGTTATGTTTACTTTTTATTGACATATTTGCCCTTATTCTATTTAAAAAGGAAGAAATAAAGAAAGAAATTTGAGAGAGATAGAGATGTGTGTAAGTTAACTACACCATTTTTTTCGACGAGTCAGATCTACCGAGAATCATGTTCATCATCATTTTCTTCGTCGTATTCATCTTCATCATCATATGTAAGTGATTTTTTAGAGAGAGAAAGAGAGTTCGTACGCTTTCACCATTTTTTCGGCGAGACAGATCTGCCGATGAGTCAGATCTGTCGGCGACCATCTACATCATCATTTTCTTCATCATCTTCTTCTTCATCTTCATACGCACGCGATTTTAGAGAGAGCGAGAAAAAAAAGAAAAAAAGATAGATCGTAGGTAGGTTGCCTTCAATATTTTTTTCGGCAAGTCAGATCTGTCGGTGATCATCTTCATCATCATCTTCTTCATCGTCTTCTTCTTCATCTTTATATGCAAGTGATGTGCGACTGTGAAGTGTTATGCAACTGAGAAGCAAGTGACGTGCAACTGTGAAGTTCTATACAACTGAGGTGCAACTGAGATGCAAGTGGCGTGCAACTGTGAAGTGTTATGCAATTGAGGTGCAACTGAGATGCAAGTGACGTGCAACTGTGAAGTGTTGTGCAAGTAAGGTAAAACTGAGGTGTAAGAGAGATGCAAGTGAGGTGCAAACGAGATGCAAGTGAGGTGCAAATGAAATGCAATTGAGATGCAATTGAGGTACAAGTGAGATGTAAGTGAGGTGCAGCTGTATGAAGTATTGTGAAACTAAGGTGCAAGTGAGATGCAAGTGACGTGCAATTGGGTAAAGTATTGTGCAACTAAGGTGCAATTGAGATGCAACTGTGTTCTTATATGTAAGTGAGATACAACTGTGTTATTGTGTTTTGAAAACCAAATCGACCACTAATCTAGATGATATCAGATCTTGTATTGAAAGCAATAGAAAACCTAGATCAAAGCAAATATTCAGAAAAAAAATAAAAAATCTTGATCGCAAAATGAATAACAATCTAATCTTCGTTGATATATCGTCTTCTCGTTCTTCTCTCTCTCTCTCTCTCTCTCTCTCTCTCTCTCTCTCTCTCTCTCTTTTTCTCTAATCTCAACAATGCTTTCTTCTCGGTTCTTTTCTCTGTTGAAATCGTGTCGTTGAAAGCCAGTTCTTCATCTCATCCATTCTCGTTTCTCTCTCTTTCCTTTCTTCTCTTTTTAGTTTTTAATGGAGAGTATTATTGCCTTTCACTCTTTTTTGGATTTTATTTAAAATGTTAATGTTGGGTGGGGTGGAACCTAAATGTAAAGGTGATTTTAGATTTATTTCCCATTGCATGTAGTGTAGTCCAAAAACATGATCCCTCAAACTCGGGTTGGCGTGCGTGTTCTAAAGTCCATCCAAACGGGTCCTTACAAATTGTTAATCTATTAAGGAACATATCCACGGACAAGTTAAATCCATCCAAACGCGTCATAGATTATTCCCAAACCATTTTAGGTATATGGTGTGTCTTCTCTAACCCCCAAAATTAATGGTCCCCCTCTTAATAGAATTTGATTCCAAATATCAACATCTCCCACTCCATTTGAGTCAAGGGCATTAAACAAAGTAAACGTAATTAATGTGGTATAGCTGAAATATTGTTTTCAAACTAACTTGAGATTTTATAAAAAAAATTTAGTGAATGAATTTAAGTCTGATTCACCTAAGAAGTTATTTGACATTTTGACTCAAAGTTAAAACAATAGAGATGAGTTTGAGATGAAAGTCTGATTCGATGGAACATTCAGACGAATTAATGGAGTTAGATACTTAAGAAAAACAAGCACCACCTAAGCCTCAAAATCCCACCTATTATGCGAAGAAATTAATAAAGGAATTTCATCCTTTGAGTGATTGGTGGAAGCAACCAGCCTATAGACGATTTAACATGAAATTCTTGGATTTAATTAAAGATGGAGTTTGAATCGTAGAAATTAATGAAAGGGAGAATCCCTAAATCCATGTCAACATTGAAATGAGCGATAGTCAGACCATCTTTGTGATGGTCATACCATCTCCAGCGACCCCAACTAACAGACTATCAATTAACTGTGGCAATCTTCATTCAATTGAGCAAAGGTTTGTCCATCGCTCTCTTAATTAAGGATCTCTTAACGAAGGAAATTTCTGTTGAATCTGATGGTGTGGAGATCCTACTAAAGAATAAGAGCATCTCCAATGCAATGTGGATGTGGTAAAATAAGACTGCCACATAGGAAAAATACACATTTCTCAAAAAAAACTCCTCAAATATTAATGTGAAGACACACTTTTAAACTGAGTTGGCAGTGGAATGGAATACTATTGGTGGAAATGATGTGAAAAACGAAGACATTGTGAAGTTGAATGTCTAATTAATGAGGACATTGTGAAGTTGAATGTCTAGAATTTGAAAGAATTAGACATTCAACTTCACAATGTCCTCGTTTTTCACACTAGTCTCTTTCCATTCCACCAATAGCATTCCATTTCATTACCAACTCAACTTAAAATTATATGTTCACATTAGCATTTGAAGAATTTTTTTTTAGAAAGATGTGTTTTTTCCTATGTGGCAGTCTTATTTTACCACATCCACATTGCATTGGAGATGCTATAAAGACTTTTCCACTTTTGGATTTAAGAATTCCACTAAACTCGCTCTTAATAAGAATAGTTATGGAAAATATCAAAGGAGGTCAAACATTTTTTTTTTTTCATCTATTTATTTGTTTAGGTAAATCGTTGGACTGGTATTAGTATGTTTTGTTTTAGATCGTTGGAAGCACGTCCATCCGCGTTGATTGTGTCGTTAAAATTTTCAAACATTCCACTTTTTGAATTGTTCTCATAGTAACGAATGATTCCCCCTTCGCTGTCCCACCACTACTTTCGTGAACCTCACGTCCTGAAACTCCCCACCCCACCCCACCCACGCCCCCAATCCTTCTTTTACTTACACGTGTCTCTACATGTTGGACTGATTGATTAGTGGGGCCAAAAACCTTAAAACTTCTAGTCTAAATAAAAAAAATGTTAAAAATGGAGACCCGCCTTAGAATTTGTCAAAACATACCGATCCTAACATCCACCCTCTATTCTGCATTTGTTTAAGGTCTTTTTTTTAAAAAAAATGTAATGTTAAACTTATGGAAAAGTTTACAGAATTTTTTACGAAAGGTAAAATCTACTATGAATGCATATTATTTTGAAATGAATGTGAATCACGAGGATATATAAAAATAGTTATACCGTTAAATTAGCTTTCGATAGAAAATTATGTAGGATTTTGCTGTAAATTTAGCATTATCTTTTAAAAAATTCATAAAGATTATGGACGTTAGGGTCGGTTTGTACAATCACGCTAATACTCAATATATATATTTTTTCCGAAGGGGTGCGCAGGGGTTTAGGAGACCCCAACCAAACACAGAAACTAAACACGATAATACACCTTTCCTTTTGAATCATCAAAGATAATGTCGAAAAAACTAAGTAAAAGTTCAATAAATTCAAGTCCCGGATGCAGTCTAGCAAGGAAATCTGCAGCACACACCTTTCTCTCCACATTTCAATCTTCAATCCCAAATTGCTACTCAGTGAAAATGATGTTCGGTCACAATAGATTGCATGGTCACAAAGGAGCTATTAGATTTAGATATTCTTCTTCGGGTGAAAAAAATAACTATATCACCATCAAACTAATCTAACGACTTTCTCTACTTGTGATATATATTGACTACACACGATTTTCACCTCATCATACAGCAATTTTGGGTTGAACAATTTTTATATTTGATCACAAGAAACCATAAAGTACATAAAAAAGATTAATTTCTACATTAATTATCAACACCACTTTTACGTATTTATCATCTGAATGTATGTATTGTATTGTGCCCTAACAGATTACTATTAGAAAGTTTATACACAATTGGTTTGTTTGGATGGAGGATTTCAAGTAGGGATTTTGTGGGGACCAGGAATTTAAAAAAAAATTAGTTAGATTTATAACATGATTTCTAACTAGTTTTTCACCAAATTCCTAGTCCCCACAAAATTCCTATTTAAAATCCTCTATCCAAACAAACCAAATATCTAGTTTCCCTCACATCCTAAGGCTCAAGTCACAGGCTCACATAAAAGGACTGGTAGGTGAGAAATGGCTAGCTAGTAATGAGCCAATGTCATAGAGGTATAAACATCGATTTTGGAAGCGTGGTGAAATATTACAATCGTAGCGCTTGAGTATACTTGAAACTTTCTACTCTTATCATCAATTGCTTTTGAGGTACGTATAATGTTTTTTTTTAGAAAAATGAGTCTGTTTTTATAAGATCATTAACTTAATACTTACGAGAATGAAATCCGAGTCTAAACTGTCAGCAACAACTAATAAATTGTGCTAACTGGCGCATACAAAAGTATATTGTTGGTATTTAATTAACAAGCCGATCTTAATTGGTAGTTGTTCAAAACCAACCACTATTCTTGGCTGAATCGAACTAAACTTTTATAATTCTACTTTTTACAAAATCCATTTTTTATTCACTTAAACTATATTTACGAGCCAAACATGACTTTTACTTATTAGGAAAAGACAATGCTATCATGACGCATGGCCCTTCAATATTCAATATACTCCCACGCTGAAAGTGTCATGTGGCACACTCAAACTCACTTGATTAGATTCTACTTTGACCCACACTACAGATAACCTAAAAGTCCATAAAGAATCATTAGTAATGATGGTTTATTTCTAGCCATTGGATGATAAATTTTTTTAGTCCCACAACTAAAAATCCTATATCAGATTTATTTGGTATGTGGGTCCCATCAAGAAGTGAGCCACGAGAGGCTGCCACTTGTCACGTTTAGGTTATTGGATGACTGGCATAGAATGGCAAACTCACTTCTCTTTGAGTTTACCATTGAGAAATCATATTCCTCGAAAATAGACTTTAAAAAAACAAACGGAACAGTATTGAGAAATGCGATTCCGTTTTTGTCATCAAAATATGACCTTAGGATTGGGGATCATGGAGAGTAGTGGTGCATCGTTAACCACAGGATCAGTGGACTTCGAAGAATCAAACGCGTAGACCGTTAATGGTAAAAAAAAAAAACGTGTAGACTATTGACGGTTGGGTTGGAACGGTTAGCCGTTACAGCGACCCCCCGAATTTAAAATTGAAAAAACCGAAAGTCGCGGGAATTGTTTATAAAGACATCCAAAGAAAACGGACTGCCTTCTATCCAAACAAAATCCGACAAAAGTTTCTTCCATAGAATCCAATTTTTTTTTCCTGAAAAACAAAAGTAATCAAAGCAAACCCCAATCTTGATTTCTCCGTTTTCAATCCGTTTCTACAGTTTTTTTTCATCATCCACTGATCAATTCTTCTCCTCTGTTGATCATTTCAGGTTTTTTTCTAGAGATAGAAAGAGAGATCATTTTGACCATCACAATCAGTTTCTTAATCTTCTACAGTTTCTTAACAATTCTTTAATTTTGTCTTTAATCTCTCTTTCTCTCTCTCTCTGATCGTGGGTTCTTCGGTTGGTGGATCGTATTGGATTGATCGATAATTCTTTGGTTTTAGTGAGAATTTGATTGGAATCTGGGTCTTTCCCTATATTGTTTATCGGTTTACAGATTCTACAAAAAGTAAGAAATTTTTGGCAGTTCAGATTGTTGAGTTTGATACAGATTTACGAAAATTTGATTGTAAAATCGTGTTTTCTTCCATACCCATTTCTTGAATTTTGATTTTAGGCAGGGGGGAGATGGATCAATTCAGACAGATTGGAAAAGTTTTGGGGAGTTTGAAGGCTCTCATGGTATTCAAAGATGATATTCAAATTCATCAACGACAGTGCTGTTTGTTGGTAGATATCTTCACTTTGGCGTTCGAAGGCATCGCACAAGAGATCAAGGAAAACCTGAAATTCCAAGAAAGAAACACGAAATGGAAGACTCTTGAACAGCCATTAAAGGAACTTCACAGGATCTTCAAAGAAGGTGAATTCTATGTACAACAGTGCTTAGAAACTAAAGATTGGTGGGCTAAAGCTATCTCCCTTGCAAAAAACACAGATTGTGTAGAATTTCACATCCACAACTTGCTCTGTTGCATTCCGATCGTCATCGAAGCAATCGAGATCATAGGAGAGATTTCGGGGACTGATCAGGATGACACCCAAAGGAAAAGGCTCATAGTTTCGAAGAAATATGAAAAAGAATGGCAGGACCCCAAACTGTTTCAATGGAAATTTGGGAAGCAGTATCTGGTTTCTCAAGATATCTGTAAGCAAATTGATACGGTTTGGAAAGAGGATAGATGGAGTCTTCTCCAATTGATCATAGAGAAGAAAAAGTCGGGGGCTTTATCAAAGCAAGAACAACGGCTCGCAGAACTACTATTCAACAATCTAAGTGAGACAGAGAATTTCAAGCTATTCCCAAGTTTGATCTTAGTAGGTTCGAAGGATTACCAGGTGAGAAGACGGTTAGGGAGCGGAAGCCAATATAAGGAGATTCAATGGTTAGGAGAAAGCTTTGCTGCCAGACATTGTTTTGGTGAGATTGAACCTTTGATTCCTGACATATCTCTTCTATCATCCCTTTCTCACCCCAACATATCGAATGTTTTTTGTGGGTTCTCCGACGAGGAGAAGAAAGAATGTTTTATGATTACAGAGTTGATGAATAAGGATCTTAACAACTACATCAAGGAGGTATGTGGCCCGAGGAGACGGATTCCATTTTCTCTCCCTGTTGCAGTTGATCTAATGCTTCAGATTGCAAGAGGGATGGAATATCTGCATTGTCACAAGATCTACCATGGAGATTTGAATCCTTCTAATGTTCTTGTTAAAGCAAGAAAGACCACTGAAGAAGGATACTTACTTGCAAAAGTCACAGGATTCAGTCTATCTGCAGTTAAGAACACCCCTCGAAGCCAGTCTCAACAAAATGGAATACAAGCATTTATCTGGTACGCGCCAGAAGTACTATTGGAGCAAGAACAGCCTGGGAATCTCTGTGCCGCGAAGTACAGTGAGAAGGCTGATGTTTACAGCTTCGGGATGATTTGTTTCGAACTTCTCACAGGAAAAGTCCCATTTGATGATAGCCATCTTCAAGGAGACAAGATGAGCAGGAATATAAGAGCAGGGGAGAGGCCACTGTTTCCCTTCCCTTCACCAAAATATCTCACAAACTTGACAAAGAGATGTTGGCAAACAGAACCCGTTTTGCGCCCAACCTTCTCATCAATCTGTAGGGTCCTTCGCTACATCAAACGGTTCCTGGTGATGAACCCAGAGCACGGCCAACCTGATGCGCCATCACCACAAGTTGATTACTTTGAAGTTGAGATGGGCCATTCAAAGAAGTTTCTCAGATGGGGAAATCCAGAGCCAACACCAATATCACTTATTCCATTTCAAATGTTTTCTTATAAAGTTCTGGAGAAAGAGAAGACAAATCTGAATCTTAGAGAGAGGAGTTCAGAATCGGGGAGCGAGGGAGCGTCAGTTTGTGGAGATGAGAACTTGGGTACAGTGGAGGATCCATTCCCGACCGTAAACGAAAAGAAGACTCCAGTCCAACCTGAGCCTACCATTAGAAGGAATTCATCGGCAAAGAAGCTTTCAGATGCAAAGGCAACCAAACAACAAGGTTAGATCTAAACTGCTCCTTTATTGTTTTGTTCGAAAACAAAATCAATACATTTAGGTTATTACTTGGAAGGGTTCTTGAGAAAAGTCACCAAGATCACAAAAAACTATGGTAGATAAATTCTACTTGATAAATTGGAATCAAACATCATTGACATAGAAACCTTTAAACATCAAAAACAGTAGTCAGTTCTACAAATTTGAACTAGATAATCATTGATAATATTTGAATCTAATACAGCTTTGGTAGAGATCAACAAAAATCAGCTGAGTGATAACACTATCTACGTTCATGCCTATCGGGTTTTGCAGGGACACAAAAAGGACGAACGATAAGACCTCCACAGTTGACTTCATGTGGGCGCAGTTTAAGGATGAACTCTGAAACTCAACTACCAATGGTAAGTCCAAACAGGCGGAGATCATCAGGTCATGCCTCGGATTCTGAGATATCATAGAACTTGATCATTTCACCAACATATATCTCACCTTCCACAGAAAAATCTGTGATGATATGGTTCTCCAAAAATGAACCACATGCATATGGACGCCAGGTTTTCCTTCCGATTTGTAGTTTTAAGTGAGGTTTTGGGAGGTGCCGATTGCAAGTTTGGGTGCTTAAATCTGTATTACACTTCTTTTTTGTTTTTTTTTTTTTCTTTTCTTTTTCCCTGTTATACAACCACAGTTTCATGTAAAAAAGAACTCAGGCAAGTTACTGTTCTCTCTTGTAGATTGCTGATGTTTCATAACTCTGAACTCTAGGCTTTTTTGGTTTTCCCTTACTGTGATCTGTTTCACCTTTAGCCATTTCTGTCAAATTTTCATTTTTTTTATCCATTAAAGTAAATATATATTAAAAAGCAACAAACAAATACTGAACAGGAGGTGATTCCAATAGAGACTCAATCCCACCCCACGCTCACCGCAGAATTAACCTGCAGTCAGCCTGAGCAGGTACCATAATTCTACTACGATAAATTCAGAAGTTCATGGAATCAACATTGAACGAGGAAAATTAACTTTGAACTGTTCCAAAAACCTACAGTAGAGTTTCTTTTTTCTGGAAGTGGATCTTCCACGGCTGAAATCTCCACACTTATAGTGAAAACCCTAGATTTGAATGGTAGACAACGCACTATAGATTTGATTCACATGAAAGCAGGTATTGGACAAAGAGAAGTATGATAATAAAGAAGACAAAGAATGTGACAAAATCAATCATATTGATATCTGCATCAAAATTTAGCAAATTTATAATTACATTCATGTCTAATGTAACAACAAGCACCCTTTCTGCATTTTCTTCCACAAAAAAGAAAAGAGAAACAGAAGAAATGGATATTTTGTTGATCTAGATGTACAATACAAAGAACAGATCAGAAAGACTGACCAGATACCATCCTCAAAATTTTTGTGGCTTGGCGTGAACCTGTTTGGGAGGGTCTCTTTTCTACTAGTTAGATTCCTCTGCCATGTGAATGAAATACTGTCATTCAAGCATCTATGTACCTTGAGCTCTTGTAACATCTGCCCTCATATAGTTCTTTCCCATCTTAATAGATCTCATTTTACATATCTTGCATAAGCTATCTTGATGCTTAAATAGAAGAGTTTGATCCTGGTGACAAACGTTTTTTAGAATATGGATCAAAAAGACCCTACCATGTGATTGGTGGGGACTTAAATGGTCAGTAGGATGGTGGAGTTGACCGTTCAAGTCCCCCCATCAGTCTTATGGTTGGGTCTTGTAATTCCACATTAAACATGTTAACAAAGTTGCACTCCGAATAGAATCTACCCGCATATCTGACTTTATCAATGTTACCACTACCTCAGCTATCTCCAGTGAGCCCTAGGGATCTTGACCATCTTGTCAGACAAGGGCTTCACCATGTCTCAGAGGCTTTAGTTTCAGTAGACTGCATATGGTGGATTTTAAGCCTCAGTAGCTTGCAGTGGCAGCTCAACATGGGTTCAGAAAGCATTCTACTGAGTCAACCCTTCCTCGAGATACTTAAAGCAGCCCAATTGAATTATGAACATATCTGGTAACATAGCTCGGTTCTTTTTCAGTTTCTCTGTCTTCATCTTCCCAGAGCTTCTGGTGGATTAGTCAACAATTCAACTAAGGAAGGAATTTAGCAATATCAATCTTTTGAATATAGAATTATCCCTTCCTTACACCATCTGCAACAATTTTATAGTCCCACTGGAATTGGCAGCAACAAGCGTATTTGATTTTCTTCTCCAACAGACACTTGAAACAAACTGTCCATTGTCATCACTGGTTTCTTGCCCAGAAATGGGATCAATGGAACCAAACTCGTGAGAAGTGATTGGCATAGAGAGAGATCTATAGTAAGCATAAATCTGTGAAAACAAGGCAGTTAAAAAGAAAAGAATTAAAAAAATCTCTCCAGGCACCCCCTGACACATGGATAACACAAGTATGTGAAGCAGATTTTGGTAAACATGGCACACATTTGGTCCGCTAAATGTACTCAAACTCAAAACAGAACAAATGTACCTCATTTGTTTCTGAACCGCATGCAATATATCCGTCAGAAACAGCTAAGCCCACAAAGTTCTGAGAACGCAAGATGTTAAGAGTTAGTAATAAAATACTTCAAATCAATACTATGTAGTTAATAAAGTCCCATTTAAGGGCTTTTTTAAGTCAAATAACCTTCAATAGATAAAAAAATTAATAAATATAAGGGTAATGACTTTTTTACCCTTCCAAACCCTAATGGTAATGGTATTTTTGACTTTATCCTTTCACTAAAATATGGTAACTTAAAAACTTTTTACTATATACTATATATAGTGGATGAGCTCCAAGAACAAAGATTTTTCTTTACCACAGATAACAAAAATATCTACAGAAACTAAACTAAGTATCTTAAATTATCTCCACTGACATATATTTAGTTAATGATCTTAAACTAAGGATTTTTTCTAATCATAGTTGACGTGTAATGCACGTGCCCGCGGCTAATAGGTACCGAAAGCCAATAGCATTTAGGATAGAGAAACCAAACCTTTTCATTAGTATGACCTCTAAAGGTTAAGATGCAAGCACTGGTAGACGATGCATTAGAACTTGTTTTGTTGAGATCCCAAAGCTTCAGGGTGTTGTCTGTGGATGCAGAAACAAGGGTCTCATGGTCCAAGAACTTCACATAGCTAACAGCTTTCCCGTGCCCAGCCAAAGTACACCAAGGGATTCTTGTATTCCGAAGATCATAGCAGTAAGTCGTGTAGTCGGCAGACCCAAAGGCCAACAAATATGTGGAATGGGGAGAGAACTGAACACAGCAAACGTTGGCAAGAGTCTTTATCGTGCCGATACACTTTCTCTGTACAAAAGAATTACATTCAGTAAAGCTTTGTTACACTCAAACGTGCTTTACATACACAGTTCTCTCTTAACCTCTATATTTGGTAAGAACTCTCGGGTTCTGGGAAACTACTAAAACTGAAGAGCATCACTCTCCATTGAGGTCAATTGTAACCGCCTATGACCCCCCTTCTGGATCAAAATACAAAAAATTCCAAATCTTTTATAACCTTTTAGCTATAGCAAGTCATTCTTTTAACCCTTTACCCTTTTTGTTTTCCTAAAGAAAACAATAACAAACTATTCCATAAGAATTCTGGATACATACATAGAAGAAACATCAAGGTGATCAGGTATATAAACTGATGTGTCTTTACATGTTAATATTTTGTATTTTTTTTTTCTTTATTTTTGTTTTTAGTTTTACAAATAATAGCCAAAAGGTAAAGAATGATACAAGAGGAAAAAATGAAAACAGAAAAAAGAAGGAAAGTAAAATTAGAATACAGTGCAAAACCTAAAAACTTCGGGACAGCATAAATCGATGTCAACTGAGCCTTTAGCTAACCCCATCTTTTGGATTAGAACACAATAAATCCACAGATCTTTTAATATTTGGAGGCAAAAAAACATTAAATTGATTACTATACTAAACCTAGTTACTTAATCAGTAGTTGGTTATGAGATGAAGTTAAACCAATATTAGGTTATATTGTATCCCAAATGCAAGAAGCGGAACTGTTGTCATGGAGAAAAATTGAACATCAAAGTGGTAGCTAGAAGAGGAATTTCTGAATCTGTTGTAAGAAAGTTCCCAGCGAAAAGGATCTGAGCCATTAGCGGAATGGCTCTTGAGATACCAAATATCATGTCAAAAACAAATAGAGAAGGCCACACCAAAACAAGAGAGACCCCGGTGATAAACTTTTTGGTGTACTTTCTTCATGTTAACTATTAGATCTTTTACAGATCATCCGAGAATAGCCTTAGATTTTATCACATTTTCTTCAATAAAATAAGATAAAATGATCAGTGAAGGTCCTGAATAGGAAATAGGGGGTTAAGAATTTTCTCAAAAACCAAGTAGGGGTTTACAATGGGATTTAATGTGGTTTGATTTTCATTTAAATGATGCAATACATGAAAATGAAGAATGGCCATGTACAAACATCTCAAAAGGTGATCTTGGCAATTATTTTTGGCTGCTTGAACTGTAAAGGACAGGCTAACGAGTGATTAAACATTTTAACCATCCTTATTTTCAATTACATTCTTAATAAAGGAGACTCTGGTTATTTTTTGTTTATTTAAAAATAAATAATTTAACCCATCTGGTTAGTGATTAATTGCTACTTGTTAATGGTTAAGGCGGGTTTCTAGCCCAGGTCATGGCATCAATTATTAAGACTCACAGTCTCACAGACATTACTAACTTACTTGGCATCAACTATTAACCTATTTACTTTCCCTCGCAATATAATTTTATGAATTAAATATTTCAGTTTTATAATTTCAAAAAATTGATGGTGGGTTATTGACGACGACAGTTTTGTCTTTCTTCAGTTTTCCTGGGATTCACAAAAAACCATCAGAGGAGCTCAAATAAAACAAGCAAGATTGCAAGTATGATGTTTTGTATTACCAACTTTTATGCATGGAATTATAAAGTATGATAAGAGAGAGCATGCCTCATTAATGGTCCAAAGTTTCACGGAAGAATCATCACTTCCACTGGCTAGCTTTGTAGGATCCATCCGAGAAAAATCAACAGACCAAGCTCTCCTCTTGTGTTCTTTGAATTGAGCAAATCCTTGGCCAGTGCTTGCATCCCATAGCTGCAGTTCATCCATGCAAATCAATTTATGAACCGTGCATGAAGATCTAGTAAATAACATGAACCAGTCAGTGACTATTGACAGGAACAAAAGTAACCTTCATGTAGAAAAACAATTGAGAAATAAAGGGAAACTGCGAAAGAGACCTTGAGTTTGCATGACTAGGACATAACCAACTACAAGAGGTTATGGTAGCAAACCCCTTGGCTATCAGTTACGTAGAGAAGCATTGCATATATGGAGACCCCTATTGCCTAAAGCTGTATAAGTAATGCATTTATCGAACTTTTCAGATGATGAACTTGGTATCAAGCAAAAGAAAAAGAAGAGTACTGAAAAGTTATTTCAATAACTATTCCTTTCATCATAAGCAAAAAAAAGATTAATTGTGATGTTCTGTCCCCAATAATAACACACAAGCTAAGATCGGAAATCTGTCTGCACCTATGAAAGATCTCTGGAGCTATAGTAACTTGAGAGTTAAGGTCCATATCCTTCTCTTCGGAAGATGGGAAACCTTAATTTACAGTACTTGAGGCACAGAAATTGTTCAGTTTTCCATACACAACTATTTAGACGCAGGAAAATCAGATTTCCATATTGGCTAGAGTACAAGATGGGATTTTTTAAATAAGAGAAGGACTTAGTTCACTAGCAAATGACAAGAAAAAGAAAGAAAAGAGTACTGGTTCAGTACTTAGAGCAAATCAAGCTCCTTTTCTACTCACTTATCCTGTACACTGGAAATATAAGACTGCATAAAGTCTTGGCCAATCAATCTCGACTATTGAGATTGGTTGAGAACTATCCGAGATCCATTGGGACTAGTGAATCAAAGTGTATCGTCAATGACGTGGCTCTTTCAGGCCCACCAATCCCATAAAATCACTGTCCCCTGCTTCAGGGAACTTAGACACTCAAAGTGACCAACTTTAGTGGCTAAACTTGAGGTTTTTCATCTGCGATTCATGAACGAGCCCATGGATAGGTATCAAGGCCATTAAGTGGGAAAGGAAAACCAAAACGGCTCGAAATCACCAACAAAAATGCTTTCCATTTTCTGTGTTTAGCTCTGCAGTGTAACATGTAACTTTTAAATTATGTTTTACATTTACTATGTTTTCTTTTGGTAGGTTATGAAATACAGTGCCTCATTTTTGTCTCATTATCTATCATCTGGATTGAAGAATCCGATCGATCCAGATAAAGATCAGCTTGGGACAAGCCGGAAACTAATTCTGAGACTGTAAGCCATGGTTGGTAATCATCTATCAAACACTTTTAGTTATGAACACTATGATTCCCATCCTAAGAGTATCTCTTAGATAAAAATATCACCCCAGTGAATAATCCTAACGTCAACTCATCACGTTCTCTCAAAAAGTTTAAATAATTTAAAACTGCTTAGAAAGAAGTCATGATTGGGAGTGATATAAAATTCTCAACCAAGAAAAATATGATGATTCCTATACCACGAATATCTTTTAGATAAACATACAACCCCAGTGAATGATCCTAATATCATTACAACTTACATCACATTCTTGGGAACAGACCAAAGATTTTGCAACTGTTCAGAACAAAGTCAATTCATTGGAATTGTTTCACTCAAATCAGTTTCCGGCCACACAGATTTTTTTCATTATTTATTAAGAAAAAAAAAAGAAAAGAACAAGGATAAATTGATCAGAACATCTTTGGCTGGGTTCATACACCTAAAATGTGGAACCATTAGCCAAACTACTATGCATCTATGCCACACAAATATATTTCCCCTGTTAATAAACAATCTTTAAGTGCATAAGAAGACCTACCTGTACTACACCATCATAATCAGTTGAAGCCAAATAGTTCTTTATGTAGCTGTTCCAGCAAACGCTGCTCAGCTTAGACTTGCTTGACATCTCAACCGCTGGGTAATGAATATCAACAGAATCATCCAAGAGCCCGTGGAAGTCAAAGATCTTAATTTTCTTTGATACCCCAGCAGCAGCAAAGTACTCCTCGTCTCGGTCAAAACTCAATGAACAAATCACATTTGCAGAGTTGAGAAGATCCCCATTTCTTAATGTTCCACGTACTTCAAACTTTCTATAATGAGTATACTTGCACAGGCCATCAAAAAAGGCTGCAACGCGATCCGTAGGTTTCTGGTTTACAACACGAGCCCTGTTCTCATTCTGTACCTGTGATTTATACCGGCTGTTAAGTAAATCATTGTCCAAGCGACCTGTGGCACAAGTATCTGAAAGCAGTATTTGGGATCTCATGGAGAAGTAAGCATTTTCAAGCTGATTAATATTCCTCATCAACCTATCGTCATGCATATTCAACACAGGTGATAGCGTAGGGCATGCCTCTGAGTTTGAAGGTTCTTTAAGAAGGAATTTCTGTTCTCTTGTATTTGAGAAATCCTTCTGTGTCAAAGTAAGAAAACTGTTTGTTTCTAATAAGTGCCTCTTCTCAACTTCCCTGATATCTGTTTCTAAGCTCTCGATGTCTTCAACTAATTTGGAGGCTTGTTTGTCCTTTTGTTCCTTCAGCGATGCTAGAAATTGCAGCAATAGCTCTGATTCAGCATAATCTTCAGGAACAGATGATGGTAACTGATTTCCTGATGATAACTCTCGAGATTCGGATATAAGTTCCAATTGTAGGATTTCCCTGTCATAAATAAATATATCAATATGGTTCTCTAGAGCATAAGGAGTTGATCTAGGAGTTCTAGACATACAGAACTCGGTTCATATTCATGGCAAATTTGATTAAGCTTTCAATATGAATATAATTTCAATTAACCCTCTCACTTCTACATAGTTCTTTTTATCCGTTCTTCACTTCTACATATCAAAACGAATAAAAGCGTTTGCAGCTAGGATAAATTCATAAATAGAGGTTACTAAAAACAGACGTCCTCCTGCTGGAAAAGCCAGAACTCGCCATGAAATGGTCCACCTAAACTTCCCTCTATGTCAATGTTCAACCACATATACGTACATTCAGGCATCCAAATTACTAAATTTTCTACTGTACAAAAAAACTACTGAATTTTCTTCTGAACATTGCCTTTCTTTTCTATCACTTTCTAAACAATGCAACAGATTCGACAATTATGGTCATTAAATTGGGTTGATTCATAATCTAGATGGTCTTCTAGGTAGGACTCAACAGATTATGGGTCCAATATCACCTGACACAACAGTGCCCTTTATTTGTGCTTAGAAACTTTAGGTTGTATCTACTATTGACAGAGAACAGCAAACAGATGGAAACACTAACAACAAAGGGAACAAGAGATATCTTCATCCCAAGATGCACCAAATTTGAATAATCTAACACCTAGGCCAAATAGAAACCCAATTTATTCAAAAAAACTGCCTATTCACCCATGCAAAAGTGACTCCCAATTCATTTAAAAAATTTCCCATGCCCATGTTGGACACAAGAGGAGAGTACTATTTGCTACTTAACACAAAACCTTAAAAATATAATCCAATTGTATGTTGTTAGTCTTCATAGGTCAGTTTAGGTAAGCGATAGAAGAAGAAAAAAAAATTAAAATAAAGAAGAAAAAGAAAAAGGCCAGTATAGGTAAGTTTTTTCCACATAAGTTTAAGTTCTTGGTTTTCTACATTTACTAGCTGATATTTGTTTAATGACATAAGTACATAACTTCCAATACTATCTTACAATAATATTGACGTCATGGTCCTTGGTATGTGGGGATTTCTTATGCTCGATAGCCGAGACTACCATATTTTCGGTTGAAGGCATAGCTTCACAAATATGATACAAGGGAGTTGGATGAAGTTGTGAATACCTTGTTGTCGGCCGTGATGAGGGTTCTGGATGAAGAAGCCATAGACAAAAACCAGCTTCCTTGGGATTTTCTGATAGAAAATTTGGAGGAAGAATCCGATGCTGAATTTTCAACATAGCTTTGGTGTGCAGTTCCGATGATTCAGAACAGGAAAGCAGCTAATATAAACAGACCAAATTAGTCGGGAAATAAATTCTTTCTACCCAAACAAGGACAAGAAAAAGGGAGAGCAAAATCACTCAATCAATCAGCAACAGACAGAACTGGAAGGAAGCCCTCTAACAAATAAATTCAGTAAAAATTTATATTAGTTGTAGACTGCTAAATACTCACACACGTTTGGATACTTTTCTTTAAGAGGAAAAACTCGTTAAAGCAGAATATGGGCTACAAGTGGTACTCCTCACTTTCAATGTAACAAAGAAGTCCTATTTATGTTTTATGTGTAGGTAATTCAGTTTCACATATGATTATGTGTGGGTAATTCAGTTTCATATACGCCACGCTCTAACCAACTGATAACATTCTAGTAAGGGCATTAAATTTCCTAAAAAGACTCAGTATTGGGGCACATACCAGTGAAATCTCAAGACATAAATTTTTATCATCGTTTCCAACTTCTGTTTAAAACAGAAAGTATAAAATATGCATACTGTATAAGTTTGACGCAATTCTATCTTGTTAAGTTTCATGGGTACTCTCGATCGATAGTGGGTTTTTGTTTTTTTTTAATTAATAACTTATGTATCAAATTAAAAGAGCACTGACGTATACCAGTGAAGATGTCTAAGTGTAATATGTTTTTCTTTTTTTTTTTTGCTAAGTCAGTGTATAGCTTTTTCCAGGATACTTTATCTGATGCCTTCCACTCATTTTTCACGACAAATGCCATGACCAAAAGGAATTGGAGACAAATTAAATTGCATGAAAGTAACACTATAGGAAGGAAATCTCAAGTAACAGCCTAATGAAACTATCATCCAACCTCAAATAGAAGAATCCCAAGACAGTAGATGTTCGAAAACAATGTGGACCCCCTCTCATGGAGCTCCTCTGGACTAGTATACCACTTCTCTTCCAACTGAACATTTACTGAGATCAACTGTGGTCGACTGCTATTAGATAGAATGGTGTTGCCAGACTTTTTCCACGGCCTATCTTCTGTATTTGAGTTATGCTGTTCATAACCAGAATCTTGTGCCCGAATACTATTAATATTGACCTCACCACGCCTAAAGACGGATCTAGCTGAAAACTCGCAATGTTGTCTAGTAGATCTTATGTTCTCGCTGACTTTTTGATGCTTTGAAGTAACACTATGGTAGGCATACACATTGTCTTCCGCGTGCCTTTTTGTACTCAACTGACTCTTTGAGAAGGGAACATCTAGATCCGGTATATTATCTAACAACTCTTTCTGGGCCAATGAACCAACATATTTGACTCGATTTGATGGCAGCAACTTGAAACAAGAAGGCCGCAACTCTCGCAATGCAATTTGTTGAGAGTGTGCAAGATCAACCAGCTGTACAATCTGGGTAAAAATATGCAGCCTCTCGGATTTATTTACTTTATGATACCCAGGTTTCATCCACTCTCTTAAGCTGATACCGTCATTTAATGAACCAGGATCAACATCAGCAACACTTTGCGGTGATGGATCTTCAGCTTTTGCACTTAAATCCAGTGATGCATCTGGAACTACCTTAGTAACACCAGTAGCCTTCTCATGGTTCTGACCCATGCCAGCACCACCAAACCCATCAAGAGTTTCTGGATACCTACATACAACCCCCTTCTCCATCAAACTATTCCTAACAAGATAACGAGGAATGCCAGATGACAGAATCTTTGTTCGAAGCCCTCCTGAAGATAATAATGAGTTGCTTGAGATGTTATTGTCATCAGTATTGATTAATTGTTTAGAGATATTTCTCACATCCTCCGCACCAGCTGAAGTTAAGGGCTGTTTCCCCTTGGATACAGGAGGATCTCCATGTGAACTCACTTTCCCTGACCCACCAGCTCCCTGATGCAAATTGCCCTGCCCAATATGCATTCCTTTCCAACTATTACCAGTTACAGGCAAGTTTGAATTCATGTAATTTTGCAATATCAACTCCTCAACCATATCACCAGCATCATTAGGGTTATTGTACCGCGGTTCAGAACCATCTATCAAATTTGCGTATCTGTTTATCATCTGACCCTCCAAAGTATTATCCATAAATACCTGGGTAGAGTTCTCAGGCCAACTGTTCCCTGATTGATATAAAACCGGTGGTTCCATTATGTTAGCGCTGCTGTCTGGTCTCAGGGAAATCTCTTTCCCTTTCCCTCTGAGGTGTGCAGCCTCTGCCTCTGCCGCATCCCTTTCTCTCTCACTATGTGCTTCCATTCAATCCAAAACAAGCTTTATTCAATCAAATTGTTCCACATGCTCTGCAAATTCAACTGTTTTTTTTTTTTAGTCAATTAATTGTCATAATTACAAACATTCAATTCCTTCAAAACATACTATCTAGAAATTAATCATCAACTCAAAATCTACAAAACTTTAGACCTTGAATAATCCACCGAAAGAAATCAAACACAGTAACATCTAAAAACATGCAAAAAATTTAAACCCTAATCAATCGAAAAACTTACAATTTCCAAAGCTATGAAATTGAGAAAACCTACAAAAAAAAACAAAAAAAAAACACTAAATGTAACCTAATCTCAAATCAAGAAAGGAAACGTGAGGAAGAGAACATACCATAAAATACCAGAAGAAATCTCATAGAATTTGAAATCGAAATAAACAAAGTCCACCACCGCCACCGCCACTGCCACCGCCATTAATATGAAGCTCGAAGGTGCTTCAAAAATATTACACATAAATCATATACAGAACCAACTTGAAGAGAGATGACAAAAAAAAAATTGAAAAAAAAAAAAACTTTTGAGGATCAGAAGAAGAGAAGATGATTAAAAAAAATGCGAAAACAGAAGAAAAACAAAAAGAGAAAAAATTTCTACCACTCACTTTCAGTAGTTAGAGAAAAACGAAAGAGAACGAAAACGAAAGCAAACGTCTCTTATTTGTCGAGGATTCTCCTCACATAAACAAAATTTAGCGATATTCGGCAGTGCACACAACCAGTCAGTCTCCTGAGAAACAACAACCACATAGCAAAACCCAAAAAGTGACCAATACCAGGAATAGAAATTGGCCAGTAATTCACTGTATAACTCAGTTTTTAAAAGGGTCCACAGTGGTGCAAAAGAGCAATACTACAAGGACACCAAATTTTGACACCAAAGATTACATCTGCTTATTTTATTGATTGAAAACCAATCATAAAAAAGTATTAATTTCATTTCAGCCCCTAATACCACTTTTAAAAAGCATATGTAATATTTGGTGTCAAATTTTAGTGTTATTCTAGCAAAACTCGGTGCAAAATTCTCTATAAATTTGCATAAATTGTTACACACTGGAGGAGGCTAAATGTAAATAGGAACCCTACAAGTCTCATGAGTAAGTCAAATTTGGCGATCTCTATTTTCAATCTAGAGATTTATAGCCAGGCGAGGGGGGAGAGTCATCTGATGTGGGGCGGCTTTGTCCCCTAGACGACATAAGCGCCATTTAAAAAAAACAAATTACGAAATTCTAGACGACCCCTAGGGATATCGTCGGAATTTCAAAATTTGTTGGTTTTTTTTTAAATGACACTTATGTCCTTAAATTAGTTTTTTTTTTTTTTTTTTGCAAACTTAACTTTCTTCGATTGTGTTACTTTGAAATGTAGGGTAAATTTGGTAAGTCAAATTTGGCTTTTACTCTTGGACCGTTGTTGATGGACTTATGCATATCTAACATTCGTAACTAGATTTTAACCTTTCTCCCTTAAAAAAAAAAAAACATTCGTAGCTAATTTAGTAATTTAATATAGATTCTGAATTTGTTAAAAGTAGAAGAGGATAAAAATGTTGGGCCACTGATATTTCCACACAAATTTTTACTAAATTTACTCAACTTTAATTTTGTACTACTGTCTCCGATAATACAAAATATTTTGTTAGTTATGTAAAGCAGGCAATATAATTAAGAAGTGATTTGTCAGTTTTATACATCTTACATATTATTTTATGAAATTTATATTGTCAGTTTTCAAGTAAACCAATATTTAGACTAGAAGTTGTGGGTCTTCAGCAAAAAGTTGTGTGAATTTGTTCTTAACTAAAAGAAAATGCTTCTCATCCCGCAAATTTAGTCCCTCGTCAACATGAAAAGCTAAGCAAAGCAAAATTCAAAAGAGAGGCTCTAATACTAAACACAAAAAACCTAAGTACTCGATAACAAACTATTTTTATGTATTAGAGAAGATTTTAAAAATGAAGACTAGTTTAATCATTTTGATTGTCACAAGTTTTTTTTCGACCGGTCAATGTCATTTGACCAAAGTCCGACTGCGGATTTCTAATATTTTGGCTGTTGGGTGCTTCCCCCCTTTACATTGACAAAAGCACATCAAATTTGTACAGCATGACTGCAGCGACCTGTCACAGTATGGACTATGAGGAGAGCAGTACAAAGCGGTTTTGTGCTGTTCAGTTATGGGCTTGGCAGACCGTTGGTGGGTTCTGTAAAATAGTCCTAATGGCTAATTCAATTAGAATCCCGAGCTTACGACATTTTTGCGTGCCCCAGACCAGACCATAGTTGTAAGATGCTCCCGGTGTTAATTAATTCACACAGCTAATACGGCTATGGTCTTGGGTGCACAAAAAAAATGACAGTAGTGGCGGACCCACATTAAGGCCTGAAGGGGCCATATGTCACGGGTTCGGGCTTCCAACCCAAAAGACTAACCTATTAAGTGGAGTTGACACAAACCCATATTAACCCCAAGATCACCCCTTCTCCATCCGATGTGGGATTATTCCCATTTTTAGGAACTCCTCCGTGACATTCTCTCCCACCTGAATCCTGCAACGCCCTAGTTGCAGACGAGCCACCCTGCCTACCCGTCCCCATCCTCCTTTGGGGGACCCACTACCTTTTTTGTGGACACAATCTTTTTGTGTGGGCGTTTGGCGTAACATCGTCGGGCCACCCTGCCTACCCGATTGGGCGCTTGGCGTGACATCGAAATGGGTCGGGTTTGCTCTGATACCACTTTGTCACGGGTTCGGGCTTCCAACCCAAAAGACTAGCCTATTAGGTGGAGTTGACCCAAACCCATATTAACTCTAAGATCACCCCTTCTCCATCCGATGTGAGATTATTCCCATTTTTGGGAACTTCTCCGTGACACATAGCACCCCAAAGCTTAAACTATGGCCCTATAATGCCATTTTGGTCCATAAAATAATAACATTTTGTACTACGGCTATAATGCCAACATTCTGGCTCCGCCTCTATACAACTTGTTTTATAGCAGAACCTACATGAAAGTCAATTCATGTTGTCCATTTATCATTTAAAAAACAGAGCAAATTACGAAGGTGCATGAAAATTATACATCCACAGTCGAATTCATTTTGATGTAGATTTTGTTGTAGCACTTACTGTAAGTTTAGTATTATTCAAAAAATTATAAGTTCGAGATTTTTAAATCATTTTCCTTCTGTAAATGAGATTATGAGGACCGTCCAATTAGATGTAGAGAGAGAAAGTGATTGGTTGGAAATTGATAGTAATTAGTAGGAAAGATTGATAACACAAATAAAGTAGGAAATTTTTTTCTGGCCATAATATGGGCTACGATTTGAAGGTAGCAACACAATTTTGTGGAAATGTTTGTGAGGTCCCAACAAGGACACACCTGTAGAGAAATTAAGAACGACTCGAGTAACAAGTACTAGTGACCAACACCACAATTTTATAAATTCGGTTAGGTTTACATTGATGAGACGAGAATTGATATTTTAGCCGACAATACAAAATAACTTGTATATTAATTTGTTTGTTAAATTTGTAGAACCTTTTTTTGCTAAGCAAATAATGAATTTCTCTACTTGTATAGCCGACAATACAAACCCTAAATTTGTAGAACCAATATATCATTTGAAGCGTCAATTTTACGTAACCGGCCATTAATTAATTGGACCTATCTAGTAAAATATTATTCAGAAATATCATCATTCTCGGTACAAGTTTACCCCCTAATGGGAGGACCCATTTTTTTGTGGTAGTTATTAAATCCTTTTTATTTTTTAACAAACTTAACTAACCAGCCAGTTTTTCTCTGGTTAATTGTTGGTATTTAAACTAAAAAAATTAGATGGCATAAATTAGAAGTTCTAAAAGCTTTTCTTGAATTAGAAAACCTGTATTTGGTGGAACCCTTTAATATGATCAGTTATAAATTTCTTGAAGAATTTTCAGATTTGATTTTGAATGAGTTGAAAATTTTGATCTATTAAGAATTAATTACTTAAGGATGCCAGGCAAGAATGAAACCATGATTAAAGAAACAATGCTGCAAGAGGAAGAAGATGGAAATTCAAATTCAAATTCTTCTGATGATCCCCACCAAACTCAAACATCTAATTTTCTGCCTCAACTTAACCTTCTTATGATTCTTTGTGCTTCATATTCATCATCATCATCATCATCATCATCTTCTTTTGGAGAATGTTTGGATTTTGAAACAAAATTGAGCAACACAAATAAAAGGGGTGGTAAAGATCATAATGAAGCAAGTTTTCATCAATCGAGATCGCGAAGTCGAACGCGCGAAACAAGTGAACTCAAAATAATGAGGGAGAAAAGACCAATGTGTCAAACAAGAATTAGAGATTTGAGGCATGTTTTCTACCTCTAAAATCCTATATATATATTCTCCATTTTTTTTTCCTCTGGATTAGAAAGAATTAAACTCATGAAAATTGAGTTAAGGTTTGAAGAATTTCTGGGTTTTTTCAATTTGGCCCCCATTATTGATGCAAAAACAGATTACTTAAATGTATTAGTAGAATATCCCATAAAAAAAAAAAAGATCTTAAGTAGTAGAATAATATTGAGTATAAAAAATATATAAATGATCATTATTAATGAATTTTGTTCTGTTAAGAAAATACTCATAAAGGGTCTCAAATCTTAATTTCAGGCATTCGAGAAGGCTGTGAAGATGAAGTTTTTGTTGAAGGTCATGACCAGAGGAAGATGGACTGAAAGACACAATGCTAGCATTCCTTTTTCATTTTCTTTCTTGTGTTTTTTTCTTTTTTTTTAAAACGATATCATGAATCAGATAAAACTGAGTGAGATGAATGAACCCAAAAAGGGAAGAAGGGATTGTAATTAATGGTGAACATGTTGCTAATGCCGTCGCCAGTTAGTTAATGAATACAATAAACTATATATTTTTCTTGGTTTCTCCTGTATTATGGTTTGTTTGGATAGGGGATTTCAAGGTAAGGATTGAGTGGGGACCAGGGATTCATGTTTCCCTGGTCTGTTTGGCTGCCAAGAATCCCTAGAAACTTGTTTCTCAGGGAAACATATTTTTCAGCAAATTCTAAACTAAGAATACACTATGTATGCACCCAACTCAATGTAGATTACACCCCACAAAATTAAAACAACAAAATAGAGATTTCCTTGGATTTTAAATGGCAACCAAATTGATATGTGTGTGTTTAGAGTGTAAGGAAATTAGAAGAAATTAATCAGATTTAAGAAGAGAAGAAATGGGAGAGAAAATCTAGAAGAGAATAAAGAGAATCAGGGAGAGAGAAACCGAAAGATACAAGAAAATATTAATCCCACCATATGAGAGTCCTCAATGGATGGTACTCTTAAATAACTAAACAGATTCCTAACATAACTACCCACTATTACAATTTACAACTAAACCCACGACTTACAACAAAATAGGACCCAATACTCCCACTAACTCAAAATACTACAACTAGAAATCAAGTCTCCTTACACGTCATAATTAAAATAACAATCACCTAATAATTAATTATGCCAAAATCTAGAAGAGAATAAAGAGAATCAGGGAGAGAGAAACCGACAGATACAAGAAAATATTAATCCCACCATATGAGAGTCCTCAATGGATGGTACTCTTAAATAACTAAACAGATTCCTAACATAACTACCCACTATTACAATTTACAACTAAACCCACGACTTACAACAAAATAGGACCCAATACTCCCACTAACTCAAAATACTACAACTAGAAATCAAGTCTCCTTACACGTCATAATTAAAATAACAATCACCTAATAATTAATTATGCCATATCCCACATGTACATATCACAAATAAACCAAATGATTCAAGCTTCTAAGGATTCATGAATCCATAGATTCTTTTATGGTTGCCAAACAAACCAAAGGATTCATGTTTCTAGGGATTCATGTTTCCAAGGACTCATATTTCCCTTGGGAAACATGAATTCTACATCCAAACAAACAATTCTCCGTAGATTGTGAGGCTGGGGCTGATGAGAATAGTCCCACATGAGATATGGAAGCCTAGCAAACCCAATATATAATGATCATAGGTCACACCTATAGTATTAGAGTCTAGACACGTGTAGATCCCATCAGAGAAAAAAAAACAACTTTTTATTTAACAGAGTTACAGAGGTCTTCATCTAATCTTTTCAGAGCTCTTCTACTTCTTTATTCGAGTCGCGTTTTCCTAGTATTCAAATCTAACGGCTAGAAAAACCGGGCTTATCCTTGTTTTGGGCCTTCCACATTAGAGCCCACAGTCAGTTAATGGGTTCAATGTTTTCCCTCGTTAAATCTTGAAAACCCTCGCCTTCGTCCCCAATTTGCCGCACTTGGCCTTCGTCCCCAATTTCTCTCTCTTCTATTCTTTCTCTCTCTTCTTTCTCTCTCTAGTTTTGTTGTTGTTGCAGAGAAGTAGCAAGCCATGGCTTCTATGAAAGATTCAGATCCTTCGTTAGGGTTTCTAACGAGAAAGGAAACAGAAGTAAAGCTCCCTCGACCTACAAGAGTCAAGAATAAAACTCCTGCCCCAATCCAAATCACCGCCGAGCAAATCCTCAGAGAAGCACGAGAACGTCAAGAAGCTGAAATCAGACCACCAAAACAGAAAATCACAGATCCAACAGAACTCGCTGATTATCGTCTCCGCAAACGTAAGGAATTCGAAGACCTAATCCGAAGAGTCCGATGGAATACAAGCGTTTGGATTAAATACGCACAGTGGGAAGAATCTCAGAAGGATTTTGCTCGAGCAAGATCTGTTTGGGAAAGAGCTTTAGAAGTTGATTACAGGAACCACACGTTATGGCTAAAATACGCAGAAGTGGAGATGAAGAACAAGTTCATCAATCACGCCAGAAACGTTTGGGATCGAGCCGTTTCTTTACTTCCTCGTGTCGATCAGCTCTGGTACAAGTACATTCACATGGAGGAAATGCTCGGAAATGTTGCCGGAGCCCGACAGGTCTTCGAAAGGTGGATGAGTTGGATGCCGGATCAACAAGGTTGGCTTTCTTACATTAAGTTTGAACTTCGATACAATGAAATTGAACGAGCAAGAGAGATTTTCTCGAGATTTGTGCAGTGTCACCCTAAGGTTAGTGCTTGGATTAGGTTTGCCAAGTTTGAGATGAAGAATGGGGAAATTCCTAGGGCTAGAAACTGTTATGAAAGAGCTGTTGAGAAATTAGCTGATGATGAAGAGGCTGAACAATTGTTTGTTGCCTTTGCGGAATTTGAAGAGAAGTGTAAAGAGACGGAACGAGCAAGGTGTATTTATAAATTTGCTCTTGATCATATACCGAAAGGACGGGCAGAGGATTTGTATCGACAGTTTGTTGCATTTGAGAAGCAGTATGGAGATAAGGAAGGGATAGAGGATGCAATTGTAGGGAAGAGGAGGTTTCAGTATGAGGAAGAGGTTAGAAAGAATCCACTTAATTATGATTCGTGGTTCGATTACATTCGTTTGGAAGAAAGTGTGGGGAAGAAGGAAAGGATTAGGGAAGTTTATGAGAGAGCTATTGCTAATGTTCCTCCGGCTGAGGAGAAGCGCTACTGGCAGCGTTACATTTACTTGTGGTAGGTCTTTAGTTCATGTAGATGTGTTTTTGAGCTCACATCATCGACTTGTATCACTTAATATGCTTAATGCGGTTTTTTATTTGTTTCTTACGCAGGATTAACTATGCTTTGTACGAAGAGCTTGATGCTGAAGACATGGAGCGAACAAGAGAAGTGTACAGGTATCTATAGTTTCGAAGATTTACTTGTTGAGTATACGCTGATTTTGTTACTTTATCTGAAAATGCCTAGTTAAAATCTCATTTATACATGTAAGTTTGTATATGTGATCATACATAATTCGTGCAGAGTTTGAAAGCTTAGTGACAATTGAACACAGAATTACATGAACTAGATTTGGATAACACTATTTCAGCAAATCTGATGATTCCTCTTTCTCAAGAATATTTTGCGATAATGTGATATTATTTGCTTTCAGGAGAACTTGGTTGGAAGAACCCAAAATCTCTAGTTGAATTTGGAATTTCTTTAAACAATTGGATTTGTTTCATGGGAAAAATTATTGTCGACCCTTGTTATAACTCTGAATTGCCATTGCACAAACTTGTTATAACTCTGAATTGCTGAATGCAGAAGGAATCTTAAGTGTGTTGCAGAGTTAATGTTGTAGAATAAAAGCTCCAATCAAGTGATTATGTTTTACGATGGGAAACCTCCCTGCACCTCAATATACTAACACTTAACCACTGACTTGTCTTAGCGATAAAAAAAAAAGAAAGAAAGAGACATTGTCAAATAGGGCATAATGGGTGGAGAACATGGCAAATGGGGTTGCCTTGAAAGATGTTACTTCACAAAAATGGTTTTGGCCATTTATAGGTTTTCTAGCTGGTAATCTTTGTTTTCACCTTGTCAAACCAACCATTAATATCAATCTGAACTAGCAACCATTTTCTAAACCCTATGAATTGTTCATTGTTTGTCAAAATATGGGGAGTATGCTCTTTTCTTCGGGGAGTAAGGCTTTTTGTATATTTCTTATCTGTTTTTTGTTTGTTAAGATGAATTTTGTATGGATAGATGGGTGTTTCAGAGTTTCTAACTCAGTTGCAAACTTGCAATTCAATCAGGGAGTGCCTTAAGCTGATTCCCCACAAGAAATTCTCGTTCGCAAAACTATGGCTTATGGCTGCACAATTTGAAATACGGCAGAAGAATCTTAAGGCTGCTAGACAAATCCTAGGCAATGCAATTGGAATGGCTCCAAAAGATAAGGTATAGTGTGTTTCTGCTAAACCTTTAATAAACTTTCATATCCTCAAGTTGGTAGTTGCTCACTATTATGTCTTTGAACAACAGATATTTAAGAAATATATTGAGATAGAGTTGCAACTTGGCAACATGAATCGTTGTCGAACCCTTTATGAGAAGTACTTGGAGTGGGCTCCAGAAAACTGCTATGCCTGGATAAAGTATGCTGAGTTGGAAAAGTCTTTGAGTGAGACTGAGCGGGCTAGAGCTATTTTTGAGCTTGCAATTGCACAATCTGCACTTGATAGGCCGGAGTTATTATGGAAGGTATGTATCTGGGAGTTCCTTGGAATGTATTTTGGTTTAGTAAATTAATGATTTTGATCTTTCCTTGGCTATAGAGTCACATATTTTTCAATATTTTTCCTTTTTTTTTTTTGATAACTTCTTCTAAAGTTTTCAATTCCTGGAATGAGCTGCAACATTTTTTCTCAAGGGAACAAGATTTGAAAACATTCACTCAATTGGCTTATTCTAGTTTCACTGTGACTGCATTTCTTTATGGATTATCCCCTGCCTTTTGTCAGATTTCTGTAATTGTCTAGTCTCAGTTGTTGGTCCATTGTTCTATTAGTCCTTCTGCCCAGTTTTTCAGAGAATCTCCTTATGAATAGAACTACTTTCACTGCTTAAGAGAAGTGACTTTACTATTTCCAATCCTCTAGGAGAAGGTCCAATCTCTATAACCAGAGGCCATTTCATGTATAAACCTTTGCAGGTGCACCAACTCATGACTCTGGGTCCCATAGGCATCCTGCTTCTGCTGTATTACTTCATCTTATCCCATTCTGTCCATAGGCTAACTTAGTGATCCTGTCTCTCAAGCACTACCTACCTATTTGATGACAAGAAAAAACCATGTTTCCTTGTTTCTCCTCTCAGTGGCACCTCTCATTCATACAATTCTTATTGCATCAAAATCTTTATTGGTATGTCTGAGAACTAGCTTTCATGTACTAGATATGCTGTTTGGTTATTCATAAAGCAAATTGATATTCTTGTCCATGCTGAACTAATGAACCTATAACTCAGAGAAAATGCATTATCAAGTTATTTCTTCGCAGAAGGTTTTGTTAGGACCTAGTTTTATGTTCTGTATATATAAACTAAAATTCATCTGCCTCTTCCTATGACGCTTTTTGAGGTTCTAGGAAAACTTAAAAAAGGTAACAATTTTATTTGTTGAACAGGCATACATTGACTTCGAGATATCAGAGGGCGAGTATGAAAATACCAGGAAACTTTATAAGAGGCTGCTAGATCGCACAAAGCACTATAAGGTGTGGGTAAGTTATGCAAAGTTCGAGGCCTTTACTGCTATTGAAGGGGAAGATAGCGATACTAGGGAAGAGAATGATGAAGACTCCATTCAGGAGCAGAAGAAGCAATGCCTCGAACTCGCTAGAGGTAAGAAAAACTGGGTTTGTTGGATTTTTGAAAACTGTTCTTCATTTATAAAATTAAATGTTGTTCAAGGCAGACTTGAATGGCAAAGCAGGGTCCATGCTGCCAACCCCAATATTGGGATAAGTCATAGATGTTGGTGGTGTTGAATTTTAACATTTTTGTTTAACATGCACCAGGAGTTTTTGAGGATGCCATCAAATACTTTAGAACGTATGCACCTGAACTAAAGGAGGAGAGAGCTATGCTTTTGGAGGAGTGGCTGAATATAGAGAGTAGCTTTGGTAGTATTGGAGACGTCAGTTTAGTCCAGAATAAGTTACCAAAGAAACTCAAAAAGAAGAGGGCGATTGTATCCGAGGACGGTCCAACTCTGTATGTCCACCAGATTTCTGTTATTTTCTACTTTTGAGCTTGTTTTTGGTTTAGCGAGATGCATACTAATCTTGAACTGAACCTCTACAGGCATGAGGAATATTATGATTACATCTTTCCTGAGGAAACTTCGGCTCCAAATCTTAAAATATTGGAAGCTGCCTACAAGTGGAAGAAGCAGAAGCTTAATCATGATGAGGATTAATGGTAAGTTCCGATGTTTAGGTTCTGCTAATTCTATTAACCTTACGAAAATTGTTTCCTTCTGAGAACCATGTTAACTGCTTGCATTGGACACCCCAAATTATTACCTCTTAAAGTTCTGCTTTTTCATTGACATGAATTCTGCATTTCAATGTTTGTTCTTTTGCGTGTTAGTGGATAAGTAATTTGTTCAAGCAACATCAATATTTTTTTTGGTTTCTCAAGTGGGAGCTTGCTTTTGTTTGTAGATTTTCGGAGTTTAATATGGCGCCAAAACAACTCAAACAAGCTGATGATGGTGGCAAGGTATTCATGAAAGTCAGGAAAGATAATTCTTAGACATCCAGTTGCCCTTGTTCATGAGAACTGTCAAGTACATGGTATCATTACGATCGGACGGATTTTCCAGAGAAGGAATAGAATAGAAAAAGAAAAGATATGTCTTTCCTATTCATTCCAAATGTAACTTGTGCAGTCCCCACTGCTCCCTTCTCCTTGTAAATTACTGTTCTGAAAAGAACATGTGGTTTTGAAATTACAGGACCATTCTTTTCACTATCATTAAATCCTGTTTTGTTCAAGCAAAATTTTGTGTCTTGAATTACGTTGAATATCATCTCACTTTTGAAATCTCATGTTTTATCTGATTGACTGTTACCCATATAATGGTGAAGAAAAAGGACCATCTTTGGGATCTTTATCTTCTTATGATATTTGGTGAAAAGAAGAATATTATTGGATAGATGTCTGATCATATAAAGAGACTCCAAGAGAGAGGGACAAAATATTCCAGTATGCACCTTTAAATATCTTGTAGAATTGAGTATCTTTCTGACCCTAATTGTAGATGAGATTATTTGATGAATAATGCTAGGGTAGACAACAATTTGTCTCAAATCAAATGGTGACAACTTGATGTGTCACCTCCTGATTGGCGAGCAGTGCGCCCTCTCCTGACATGCATGCGGCTTTGTCCTACACGCCTCTAACTTCTGTGAAGCCTCGTATTTCATGGTTCGGATTCTTCAGCACTCTTTGAAACAGTAATTGACTCGAGTTTTTTTCATTACCCATGTCTTGGATCCGATTATGTGAGTTAATTCGCTCTTAGACCCAAACCGTGCTTAAACGATGTAAAGCATGGACGAACCCAAATTGGAAACTCAAGACCGAAAAGAAGAAAAAATCTTAATCACTACAGGTGTTAACGAGTACCTAAAACAAAAACCTACAACTTGTTTACACTTTCTGCTTAAATGTCCATTTGATAAAACATAGGAATGGTTCTTATTCTTTTTGGTTTGGTTACGGTTTGATCTTAAATACCTTATAATATCTTAAAACCAAAATTACACAACCCTATTATTGTGCAACCAGTTCTGGTTTCCAACCCTTAAATCCCATCCCTTAAGGGCAAGGCCAGTGCACACTGTTAAATCTCAAACCCAGCGAAATTTTAAGGCTAGTGGGCACCCTTAAACCTCAAACCCCTCACCTGGTTCGGTAGTTTGATTGAGGCTGAAGGGTATAAAGGTACCCGCAGAAGTTTTCGGCGACGCAGAATCGCAGATAAGTTCTGCGATGACACAATTAAAAAGAATAAAATAAAAGGAGTCGTAGAAGTTTTCTACGACACACCTTTTTTTAATTAATAAATATGTTTTAGTTAATAAAATAATTTTAAAAAAAGAGTGTCGCATAGAGCAGAAGTTACCTGCGACACATACACCTCCCCCATTAGCCTTGCCAACATGTTATACCTCAAACCCACCTTACTTCTTGATGGGTTTGAAGTAGGCCACAGGCCTTGCCCTATCATGGGATCGTGTTTAGAGGTTGGAGCTTTCTGGTGGGATAGAAGGGCCCAACCCCTAAATCCTAGTCAATGTTGGAATCAGCTATGATCAGACCATCGCTATGACTCCAACATACCTTCAAATTAATTGTGGCGATCTTCATTCAATTGGGCAAATGTCTGTCCATCGCTCCTTTAAAGATCCCTAGAATATGAGCATATGTCTCCATCTACGTACAACTGGATAAAATATGTAATTCTGGAATAAGAATTAATAGTTTCCGGGTTCTAATAGGGTCCCCATTAAAATTGTTTGAGACAGACACTACAAGATTGGCCCAATTGTGATCAAGAATGGGACCAATCAATTTCTATTATCTCATAATTTCTCAGAATACGATAAACCATTTGATATTTTGATGAGATGGAGACTACAACTTTCTCAATAATGAATAATCAATATTTTTTTTTTCAAACTAAAGCCAAATTCAGTCGTCATCAGTCTCGCGGGAAAGCACTTATCAGTGGCATTTTCGGTGTAATAATCTTAATATTTAGGGGTATTAGTAGTCAAATTTACTCATGAAGATTCCATGTACTGAAAAAAAGAAAAAATTCAAGTTTTAAATGCGGTTCTAGTCGTTTTGGTTTCTCTCCTGTAATCCATCCAAAAAGGTCCTAAACAAAACAAAAGCCATTTTCATTCTTTCTTTAATTATCTCCTCAGCTTTTTCTTGATTTTTTCTCAAAATCAAATTTCCAACTCTCTCTCTCTCTCCTCTCTCTCTCTCTCTCTCTCTCTTCATCTGACTGAGTTTCTTGGGATCTTTGGTTGAATCTTTGGCGTCTCTTGGGTTGTAAGAAGTTGCAGATCGACTGTAAAGAAGCAGTTCATATAACAAAAATCAGCTTCGAAATCACAGGTTTTGTTTGATGCTTAAAACTCAATTTCTGATTTTCATTTGTGTTTGTTGAAGTTAGGACTAGTTAAATGATCAAGTTCTTCAAACTTCAAAGTTGAAAAATTGAGATTCCTATCTCAATTTCTAGTTTTTCATTCCCTGTTAGATTATTTCTTTGAGAGTTAAATCTTTGTTTTTTTGAAGTTGAGATCTATTAGATCAAGTTCTTAGGAGAAAAATTGAGATTGAATCCTCAATTTCGAGTTTTCTTGGATTCCAGTTTGAGCTAATTCTCCTTTTATTCTCTTCGATTCGTTTCTGATGTTCCGATCTGTAAACAAAGCTCTGAATCCTCAGAGAAGTTTAGATTCAGAGCTTCAACTTCCATGATCTCTTTCTTGGATACTTGAATGAAGCTTTGTTTAGATCAACTCTAAGCATCATTAGAATTAAAAATCAACTTTGCAAGTTTCTGATTCAATCGAAAAGAAAAAAAAAAAAATTTCTGGTTTCTTCTTATGTTTTGATTTCATTAGTTAGATAAAATTCTGATCATAAGAATTATTTTGGTATAACAATCAATTTCTTTTTTTTTGATTTCTTGATTTCTTTTTTCCTAGTGTAATTTTCAAAGGTTTTGCTTCAATTCTACACTGAACTACCTCTCGTTTAATTTGATCTCTGTTGCTGAAGCATTTGCGGAATTAACGAAAATTTTGCAGGAAAGTGGAGAAGATTCAAAATTTTTACAGTCTTTGCCAGTCTCGTCAATTCCGATCCGTACAAAGTTGGGTGGAGAAAAAGAAAAGGTAAATGGGATGATCTCAGGGTTTTTTTTTTTTTTTTTGACTGTAAAAAGGATCTGGGTATTTTCTTTTGGGAATATTTTAATGGAGGATTTCTCGTCTTGTTATGGAAAGTTGGAAACCTTACAAAAAGAACAGCTCATTATCTGATGCTATTTGAGCTGTCTTTCCTGGATTTTGATATTTGGTGGGTAGCATTGTTCTCTTCTCCCTGACATGACTGAGTTACACAAAACAAACCGTTACGTTACATGATTACATTTACATCTCATCAAAACACGTAATGAAGCCGGCTTCCCCCACCCTTCAATACGTGTTGTCCACCTGTTTCATTTATTAGTGTCCCCACCAATCAAATGGTGGGGTCTTCTTGACCTACATTAATGGCTGATCAACAAAATAGCAGTCATGATCTTTGAGTCACTTACTATGTATGTCACATGGCTTCTTCAGTGAAGCCAATCCAACAGAGTTAGAAAAATTATTTTCCATTGTTATTCTTAAAATGAGTAATTAGGAGATGATCTTAAGCTAATTTTATGTGTGATAAATTATTTTAACTGAAAATTAATTTATTTTAAAATTTATAATATTGTCAATGATTGATTGCAATTAACAGTGAATGTTAATTATGGGTCGATTAATGACAGACGTTAACCTTTAACGGGGGTGAAGAAGAGCCTACCATTTTAAGTCCCAAGGCTCTCCACCAAGTGATTGGGTGGTGGGTCAAATTTTTATCAAATTTTTCATAAATTGCGCATTGTTTCATGTAATTGATGAGAATTTATTAATTTAACTAGATTTCCACCAATTAAGATGGTGGGTCTAGAAAATCACGTTCCAAGTAAGAATTACAGAAGGGGTTTTTAGTTCTGGTTTTCTTGTTCCCCATGGTGAATGTTAGAATTCCTTCTGCAGATTTACTATCACTAATTAGTATTTACAGGAATTTAGGTTTCTGCAACTGAAAGGTGGGAGTTGGGGACAAGCTCATTAATGGGCTTTCTCTAAACTCCCCCCTCCCCATGGATTTTCTAAGGTAATCTTATTACATTTCTCTCCTGGTCTTCTTCTCTCTAGTTTAGCTCAACTATTAATGGGTTCTTTAGTTTCCTTGGAAATTTGTGAGAATTCTTCTGTCATTCATGTAATTAGACTGTAAGGTAGCCACTTTTTCATCTGGTCCTTATTTTCTGTTCTGGGTAGAATCCAGATGATTCAATCAACTTATTATTGTAACCTTTTCTGATTCAGAATCATGTTACCTTTTCTTTTTCTTTTTTATGTTTTTAAGAGAATTTTATTGTGAATTCATTTTTTTAGGTCTCCACGATTCTGAGCTTGAAAATGGAGACTTCCCTTATCTCAAAATCAAGCTAGTTAAGAAAGGTCCTAACAAGAAGTGAAATCAGTGGAGATGACAAGACGACGGTGGAGGGAGTCAGTAAAATCCTTTTTTGGGGATCACCTTCATCATGAGAAAACTCAAGAGCACGAAAATAATAGAACAGGTAATTTTCTTGCCCAGGTGTTTCTTCATTGTAGATAGCTTAAAGAATGGAATGTTGTTATCTTCTGTTATGCCTTATACAGAAATTCTGAGGTTTTCTTTGATTTAGATAAGGAATATAAAAAAAAATACAGTTCAATTTTGTAAACTGTTATGGGCAGAATCCAGATGATGATCCCCCAAGCTAGGTTTCTGTAGAGAGTAGACCCTCTTAGGTTAAAACAAAAAATCTGGATAGTAATTAAAGGTTTTGAAAGAAACCTCTTTATAAACATGATGATATAAAACAAGATGTAGTTTAATTTAGGTGTAAATTAGTTTTTGGATCATGAACCACACGGGCCTGAACTTTTTTCTTTTCAAGTCAGCAGGTGGAAGTTAAGAGGAAAATAGAAATGTTAAGTTTATAAAGACAGTAATAGTAAAAGGTTCAACAATAATCTGCGGATAAAGCATCATGTTTCACCTATATTTTAATCCCTTTCTTGAAATATTTATTTTCACTGTTAATTTTATTTGATCATTGTTTGTTCTACATTTTGATAATGACGGAGTTCTTTCCATTCAAAGAATTTAAGATACTTGTTGTATTTGTCAATTTAACGTTCTACTCATGTCTTTTGTAACATCTGTTTCTTGATATATAAATAATGCAGTCGTCACTGTCAGTTTATCCTATTATCTTTCAAATTTGGTATTCTTTTGATAATTGATCTATTAAAGTTCGTTAGGATTTTCATACTTGAGTAATTTAAAAGATGAACTTTTTAAAAGTAGTACTTTTGCATGCATCTTACATGCTAGTCTCTAATGTTTCTCATGTTCAGCAGTGTGGATTAGATCATTGAGAAGCTTCCTGTCTATTGCAGATTTCGAGAATAAAGTGAAGAAAATCTTAAAGCTGATCAAAGAAGAAAATGAAGAGGGGGCACTAAAAAACATGGACAAAGGGTCAGAAATTGTTAATCTCACCGAGGATCTCCACAAACAGTATGAATCCCTCCATGCACTTTACAATCATCTCACGGAAGAGCTACGAAGAAAAGCTCATTACAAAGATAAAACAGATGGCAGCTCTTCATCATCCTCCAGTTCAGACTCAGAATCTGATCATTCTTCCAAGAAGAAAATCAGTAAGAACAACAATGGTGAAAGTGAGTCTCACAAGCTATTAGAAAGCCTGACACATGAACTCCAAGCTACGAATCAAAGATTGACGGCTTTAAGTGAAGAGAAGGAATATTTAAGCATGAAGATACAAGAATCAGAGAAAATCATAGAAGATCTCAGAAAGACAGAAGTTGAATTGAACCAGAAATTGGAAGATACAAACAAAGAAAAGGAAGCTTTGAGCACGGAGAATTCGATGGTTTTGATCAGGATTGAAGAAGGACAGAAAACCATAGAAGATCTCAAAAGCACAGCTGATCAGTTGAAAGAAGAGAATGGAACTCTAAAACAAGAACTGGAAACTGCGAAAGCGGAAGTTCTTGATCTGAATCAACAACTGGGATCTGCTAATCAGCAATTGGCTACTCTAAATCAGGTTTTGGGAGCTACACAAGAAGAGAACAATGTTCTGGCTTCAAAGAATTCAGAGACTTCAGATGAGATAGAGCAGGCAAAGAAAAAAATACAGGAAGTCACAGATGAATCTAAGCAGTTAAAAGAAAGATTAGAAACGAGAGAAGATGAACTTTCCGAACTGTTGAAGAAATATTCAGACCTTGAAAGTGAAACATCAGCGGAAATCAAGGGTTTAGAGGCACAGATAGCTGACTTGAAACTGGAGTTGGACTCAGCAAGTACCCAAAAAAGGGAACTCAAAGAACAGATTGAAAGTAAAACCAATGAAGCTATACAGTTGAGAGAGGAAATTTTGAGCTTGCAGTTTTCCAAAACTGAACTGCAAGATCAAATTTTGGAATTGGAAAGAAAATCGAAGGAGAAAGAAGAGGAGAACTCTGCTGTTCTGAACAACCTGAAACTGGAAGTAGACTCATTGAGAACTCAGAAAAAAGAATTGGAAGAACAGTTAAAAGAAAGATTAGAAAAAAAAGAAGATGAAGTTTCCAAACTGTTGAAGAAATATTCAGACCTTGAAAGTGAAACATCAGCTGAAATCAAGGGCTTAGAGTCACAGATAGCTGGCTTGAAACTGGAGTTGGACTCGGTAAGTACCAAAGAAAGGGAACTTAAAGAACAGGTTGAAAGTAAAAGCAATGAGGCTATACAGTTAAGAGAGGAAATTTTGAGTTTGCAGTTGTTCAAAACTGAACTGCAAGATCAAATTTTGGAATTGGAAAGAAAATCGAATGAAAAAGAAGAGGAAAACTCCACTGTTTTGAACAACCTGCAACTGGAAGTAGACTCGTTGAGAACTCAGAAAAGTGAATTGGAAGAACAGGTAAAAGTTAAAACCGACGAAGCTGAACAGATGAGAGAGGAAAACTCTGGGCTGAACCTTCTAAAATCCAACTTGGAAGAGAAGATTATAGCTTTTAGAGGAGAACTGGAATTGAAAGAAAGTAGTTTCAGTGATCTCCTGAAAAAACTTGAGGATGCCAGGATTGAAGCATCAGCAGAAGTTGATGCCTTAAGGGAGGATTTAACAACACAGATAAACAATTTGAAACTGGAAGTAGACACATTGAGCACCCAGAAAAGTGAACTAGAAGAGCAGGTAAAAGTTGAAACCCAATTAGCTGAACAGTTGAGAGAGGAAAACTCTGGACTGAACCTTCTCAAATCCAACTTGGAAGATAAGATTATAGGTTTGGGAGGAGAACTGGAATCAAAAGAAGGTAGTCTCTGTGATCTCCTGAAAGAACTTGACGATGCCAGGAATAAAGCATCAGCAGAAGTCGATGCCTTAAGGGAGAGTTTAACGACACAGATAGATAACCTGCAGCTGGAGGTAGACGCATTGAGCACCCAAAAAAGTGAGCTAGAAGAGCAGGTAACAGTTAAAACCCAATTAGCTGAACAGTTGAGGGAGGAAAACTCTGATATGCTACTTCTCAAATCCAACTTGGAAGCTAAGATCATAGGTTTGGGAGGAGAACTAGAATCGAAAGAAGGTAGTCTCTGTGATCTCCTGAAAAAACTTCAGGATGTCAGGAATGAATCATCAGCAGAAGTCGATGCCTTAAGGGAGGGTTTAACAACACAGATAAATAACCTGCAACTGGAAGTAGACACATTAAGCACCCAAAAAGGTGAACTAGAAGAGCAGGTCAAAGTTAAAACTCAATTAGCTGAACAGTTGAGAGAGGAAAACTCTGAGCTGCTACTTCTCAAATCCAACTTGGAAGATCAGATAAGAGACTTGACCCATTTGGTTGAGAAACTGAAAGTGGAAGAAGAAAATCTCCATGATCGCCTGAAAAGACTTGAAGAAAGCAAGAATGAAGCATCAAAGGAAGCCAGTACGTTAATGGAGGGTTTAACAACTCGAGTTAACGACCTACAACTGCAAGTAGACTCATTGAGTACCCAGAAAAACGAATTGGAAGAGCAGGTAAAAGCTAAAACTCACGAAGCCGAAAAGTTTAGAGATGAATCCTTGGAGTTGCACCTTCAGAAAACCATCTTGCAAGAACAGATTTCAGCTTTGGATGGAGTACTGAAAGTGAAAGAAGAAAATGCCTTAACCGAAGTCAATGCCTTAATGGAACAAATCAACAATTTGCAACAAGAGTTAATTGAGTCCAAAGATGCATTGCAAGGAGCTGTACAGTATGAGAATGAGCTCCAAGAAAGGCTTCAAATTTCTGAAAAAGAGAAGACAGAAACAGCCAAGGAAAAGGAATCAAAATGTGCAGAGATTGAAATGCTGCAGAAAAAACAAGGAGAGCTACTATCGGAGATTTCAAGGTTACAGGAGGAGAAAAGTAACTTTGAAGTTGCGCTCCGTCTGTCAAATCGGAGGCTTGTTGTTGCAGAACAGTCACTTAGTCAGAGGGAAGAGAGCTATCGGCAAGCAGAAACGAATTTTCATCAAGAATGTAATTCACTCGAAGAACGAATTGCTGAATTGAAAAATGAGATTACTTCAGCCCGGCGGAATCTGAAAGAGACCAAGGATTGTACTGAGAAAGCGGTCAATGCATTCAAGGAACTGGAGGTGGCTGTACAAAGCTCAATGGTAAATCAAGCATCGAATGAGAATCGTATTTCAAAATTCTCAGAAGAGCTTCAAGATGCAAAGAAATGGGTGGCGGAAATGAATTCTGAGAAAGATAAGTTGCTGAATATGGTGGGTAGTTTAGTTAAAGAACTGGGTGAGAAGAAAGAACAGGAATCGGCATTGCAAAAGAAGGTCAAGAAGTTAGAAGTGACAGTAGATAAGGAGCATGAAGAGAAGAAGAGATTGTCAAATAAAGTGGAAGAATTGGAGAAGAGTGTGAAAGAGCTGAAAGATACGACGGTTTCTAGAGAGGAGGAAAAAAGGGAAGCCATAAGACAGCTGTGCTTGTGGAGCGATTACCGTCACGAACAATATGATCATCTTAAGGAAATGCTGTCAAAGATGTCCAACAGGAACCAACGGTTGAGATGAGTCAGTTTTTTTTGCCCATCCTTTAGCCATTTAGCCCATGTTTTCCCTAAATTCAATGCATTTTCATCCTTGATTTTTTTTCCTGAAATGTTGCTTTCATCCTTGATTCTTGGAACATCAGTGAGTTATCTTCAATTCATTCAACTAGTTCAATAAAAGCATACAGGGAGGGTAAACAGGTGATTGAACCGATGATCCTACTGTATTAGTTGATTTTATACTGTTCAGTTGATGGTATAACCTGGAAACTCGTGACAGTTGACAACAACGACGTCGCTAATGCCCTGTCTATCCTAAATTGTAATTAGTGCGTAATTAGGTGTATGATAAGAGGAAAAAAAAAAAAAAGAAGAACAAAAAACAAGATATATTAATCGATATGCAAATGCAAAACACTCAAAAACAAAATCAAAAGCCATCATACTCCAATGTAGATTAACATAAAACTCTATAATAAAATCAAAAGCTAATAGTGTAAAAAGATAGATTTACATGCTCTTCTGATTCTTCCACGTGTTTGCCGCTTCAGCTAGTGACTTGGACAACGACCCATCTTCACTTAACACACTGGCAGCAGCACCACCCTTAACATCTCATTCTACTCCTATGTCTCTTCCCTTCTCCTTCCATAAGTCCCTTAACAACCCTCGTAATCTCATCGCGCAGATCCTCGACCAAAATCACTGCCTTTATTTTCTGCTCTGCATAGAGCCGCAATGCAACTAACGGGATGCCATATTGCCATGTACGACACTTTCGAGGGTCGAATTCCCCCCGCAATGGGTTAGGAACCCCTCCCGTGGAACTGGGACTATGGACTTGGATTTGAGGAGCCCATGAAGGTACAACTAGGCCCAATTTTTTGGTTCTATCGAAGAACCCTTGGAAGCCTTTTCGTTGGGACTTCTAGGAACCCACAAAAATCTTTGTTCATTCATTTCTAACCCAAAAGCCAATTCAATCAGTTGCTCATAAGAGAAGGTCCCACCACTTCCAAATGAGAAGAATAGAACCGAACCACGCGTGGCTGATCATCCAACACTCGGAGGTCGGAACCATCAGCAGACCCATCAACCATTCCCGTCCATCTTAGCGGTCCAATTGGGTAAACAAACGGGTTATCCAGTTCTTTGATCTTCAGAGAGTTTATAGGTCCCGGTTCAAGATCCACGAAGCTATTCAACAAAATACCCTCAGTCAATTTGCACCTTTTTGAATAGTGTAAAAGCAGTGTATAGGCCTGGGTTCTTCCTATCTTGTGCCGGGTCAAGGAGATCGGTTTCATAGCCGTTGATGGAAAGAGGATGTATGGTGGTACCTTGAATTCTTTAGCGACATCAAACGTGTCTGTACCAAAGAGATCAACGAGATAGAGAGAGAAAGAAAGGCAGAGTTGATGGTGTCGGGAAAAAAACTGAACAGAGAGAGAGAGAGAGAGAGAGAGAGAGAGAGCAACCTATAAAAAAAAACTCAACCAGCCAACATCACCACAAATAGAGAACTGGGGAAATGATTCCTTAAATGCTTAGGTTATTGCATCCCTTTTACATAATACTCCCCCTTATTGACTGCATACAAATGAAAAGCTAAAAACATATGTTTTGGTTCCCACTGAGAAGACAAAAAAAAACTAACAATACCAGGAACCTTTTAACTTCTCAGTGAAAAGAAAAATACTCTCCCCACCCTCCCCCTACTCTACCTTTCTCTTCGCTTTTTCGCCTACCAAAAATAGAGTAGAGCATCATAAAGTCGATAGATGTCCTTCCTCTCAATGTTTCCATCCATTCAAATTCAGTCCGATATTCTCAACTCGACTCCAAGAACGTCCTTCACCATCTCATATGTCACGAATGCAATAGCTATGGATGGAACCACCTGTGCAGAAAAAAGTCCATTTATCATTCTCACATTTTCCTTCAGAGAGGATATCATCATAAACTGAAACGTCAATGTTTTAACCCCATAGAAGACCAGATCAACCAAGAGATAGGCGAAACATTCAAGGGTAATCAATTGTTTGGCATTTTAGTTCCAATTCTTCCATATTCAATTTTATATGCAAAAAACATTGAAGTAATAAATAAAAAATAAAAAAATAAAAATCAATGTTTTTAAGTAGGTTCCGGTTCCATAGGATTTCGAAGTACTGAAAACAGGAACAGGCTTATACTACTACCAGTTCCAGTAATGAAATATGAGAAACCAGAACCTGGAAAAATTGGTCCAATTCGGTTCGGTTCCCGGGTAAATGGGTACCTAATGACACCCCTAAAAATTATAATACACCTTAGGTTGGACTTCCAGACTTTTACCATTCAATCATTCTTCTCTTATAACTAAGCCAATTTTATTCAGTAGTTATAAAAATTAATGATAACCTAGACAAATCATGTCAAACAGATTCGTGGAAATAAATTACAGAATACTGACCTTCACTGAGTTAGGTACTAAGCCTTTATATAATGCTCCAAAACCCTCATTTCGAACTGTTTTCCGGAAAGCATCAACCATGCCAGTATACTCAAGTGGTGCTTTGCTTCTCCCATCACCAGTGACAATTGAAGAAGCGTTATTCCAGCCCACCATCTGCATTCTACGGCGAATGACATCGAGAGGGTAAGCAACTGTCTGGCCGACAGTTCCTGCAGCAGCTCCGCACATGAGCCTTGTTGTAACGCTCAATTCAGAGTTTTCAACTAGTCCCAAAGGCTTGGACTCAATCAACCACTCTTTCAGGGATTCATAGACAGCAAAGTTGAGGCCTACATATGGGACCTATGAAAGCCAAAACCAGAGTAAGATTCAATCAGCAATTAGATATAGAAGTTTACCTCTAAGCTAGATGTTTTTTCAATAATCTGCTATAATTCCAAATGAGAAATAAGAGAAAGTTGGAATATTGTTAAAAGGATTACAACTAAAATTGCCCACATTTTATCATCGGGAAAAAGGAATTGATTCAAAGAAGAAAGAATATGGATCCTACAACCCATTACAAGGATGGCAAAGAGCATCCACAAAGCTAAAACACATAACCCAAATAATAGGGGTATACAGACCCATTACGAGGATGGCCAAAGAGAATCTAAAGAGATAAAAATAGATAACCTTGTTACATCAGAATAGAATCACATCCGAAGAGAAAGCCATCAATCATAAAACTACTTGCATACAAAGGAAAGAACAGACTTACAACTCCAATGACAGAAGGAAGCCAGCCTCTATATAAAGCCCGTGGGCCTTCTTCCCGAAGGACAGTTGATAGGGCATGGACGATTCCCCTGTACTGGTAAGGGGACTTATCTGTCTGCATGCAGAAAGGGGAATGAAAGTATCATTAAAATGTAAGATACACTGCACAATGAAATCCCTACCAGAAAACTAACTAAACAAAATATTCTGTAAAGGTACTGAGATAGCACCTGGACAGTAAGCCTCCCTCGCACCATGTCCATCGGGTAAGTTGCGGACATGGCAATTATTCCAGCACATGCTCCAGCTCCAAGGCGTAAAAGAGGAGTAAGTGATGCATCCTCTGCAAAGTTTGCCAAAAGAGGGTCAGATTTTACAATCATTGCCTCTGAGACCAATTCCATCCGAAAGCTATGTTACATTGAACAAATGATAGTTGGACAACCTAAAAAGAAAAATTAGAAGAGGGAGAAACATAGAGCAGTCTCTTTATCTGTTAATAGAGTTATATCGGAAAGGTCACAGCCAGAGGATACACAAGAATGTAACAGAAATGCATGATAAAACAAACACCATCCACCCAAACCACAACGCTGGACCTCCTATTAGATTAAGCACTAGAGTGTCCCTATCTGAGAACAAAATCATGGACATGATACCCCTGAAATCTTGAGAAATCTGAGACCAATAGTTTAAAAGGGATTCGTCTTTAGCACCACACTGAATAACTGTTCATCTAATGTTTCAAAATATTTAGGTTTTGCAGCTCTCAAAACATTCGGTTGAAACGGGATTTTAAACCTTGGTTGCTATTACCAACTTTGAATGAAATACGACTTTCTAAATCCCAGTCCCACAAGAAAAGATTATTTGCATTCAAGTCGTGGTCATCATAGCTATAATTCTTGACAACCACCATGACACATCTACATGGATTGCCTTGTTCCTCTAAAATTTTTATTGACAAGCACCTCATCAAAATATACAAAGCCACTAATAAGAAAAGCAACATTCGCACCAATTAGGCAAGCCTAAGCCACCTTGACATCCCTGGTTTGCGAGAGAAGGTGAGCAGGCACAAAATCATTAATGTATCCAACAAATTGATATGTACATACATTCAAACATGAATGCCCAAAAATATACATGCACAAGTGACCAGGCACAAAAATATAAGATATATGTCAACTTGTAGATAATCACTGACATCATAAATTAATGCCACAAATTCAAAATTCAAACGACATTATTAATGACTAAAAAAATGAAAAAAGGACAGGGATGGCCCTACCATTGCCAGGTTGCTGACGATAAAGCCATAAAATACCCCTGTTGCAAATATAAGAAATGGTGAGGAAAATAAAGTAATAATAGCATAAATGAATGTGTATATGCTCTCAAAAAGGATGCTAAGATGTACCAAAAGGTTAAAAAACATTCTTCGAAAATCCCGGCATGTAAACTTAAATGTATATTATGAAAATATACTTGATATCAGTAAAAAGTAAAGGACATTTTTTTTTCTTTTTTGATCAGCAGAAAGATATTATTATAGAGAGAATAGGCCCCTGAAAAATTGCAGAGAGAACAAGAGTAGAAGGGGAAAGAAGAAGAAGAAAGGGTTTCCTAAGCCAAGAAAAGCATAAGATAGCCAACCCTTCAGGTATTCAAAATCCAAAAGCTAATTGTTGCAATATAAGATTAGAGGAGAAGGACCATTACCCAGATGCTTGCTCATAGCTAAAGAACTTGACTGCAGAATTTGGGACAATACGTGCACAGTTAGTACCATTGCCTTTGAAGAGCCCTCGGAAACCCTCAGTTCTCCAAATATACTTCAGGCCTTGAATTGTTCCGTTGTACTTTATACTGTGAGGATTTTGAACCTGCATATAGCAAATTCAAGAGAATGTATCATGTTTTATAAGGAAAACTGTAGAACAAAATGACTACAATAAATAAAAAGTAGAAGATGGAGATGCTGCTTTGCAATATTTTAACATCAATGTTTCCAATAGAAGAAAGATCACTGTGTCATCCATTATCCAGTGTCTCAATACACCGGAACTAAATTAAGATGGTCCAAGGATTCAACAGAAGTATTCAGAAGCAGAGAGACAACAAATAAATTCAAAAAGTACCTGGAGCAAAATTTTCAGACGTTCCAATGGAGCAACAGCAGTTCGTGACCTGCAACAGAAATACAGAGCAAGCTATTTCAAATAAACAAACACCATCCAAGATTACTACAGCATATTTAATAAAAAACAATGAAGTAGTTGTTCATTGGATCCTTTTAAATTGGATCAATCGCTACAGTCGAAAACTTCCAAAACCGTGGCTAAAGTTTAACGAATTGATTGGACAGGTTCCAGAACAAAAAACAATACAGGAAAAGCAGATTCAAACGATAAATGATGATCAAATTAGATTTACAGACACCTAAAGTAACGAAACTAATAATCATCTACAGAACAAAAACCGCTAAATTAGGGTTAAAACAACAAAATGACAACTAAAATTACAAAAACGAATTGAAACATCAGTACTGAAAATTAAATTTCAATGAAGAATCTGAATTCGAATATACAAGAAAGAAACTCACACTCCTCCGGCGACTCCTCCAGCAACGAGAGACTTGCAGATACTGAGGACCGCATGACCAGCAGGAGCCTTAACACCTTCACTCGCTAACTTTGCCTCTTCAGCTAGATTAACGATCGTCGAAACCGCCGTCTCACCTGTTGATTTTCCAACAACATCCTCCGATGCCATTTAAAAACCCTAAGAATTAGAAAGTAAAAACCTTTCTAAAACTCTAAGAAAGAACACGATGAAGATCTCCGGTTTTTCAGCCGGTATTCCGGCAATCGATCCTATTTCCGGCGATTATCACAGAACAGAAATCTTCATTTCAATCTGCTCGAGATTTTTAGAGAGAGAAAGTTCACCGGAAAATGAGTTTCAGAGACGGCGTTTTATTGCATTTTCTTTTTCACCAAGCAGAGAGAGAGAGTGTGATGGAGAGGTTTAAATCACTAGTGAGCATTTCTGTCGAGAAGGAGTACCGTCTTTCCTAAGTCGATAGTGTGGTCCTCGATAATTAGTAAGAAATTCGTCGAGATACGAATTTTAAGGATAATCTAACGTTATTGGGATTAGGGATGACAGTACTCTAATTTTACTTAGTGAGGATAATATAAATCTTTCCATTTCTGTTGGGTCGATTGCTTCTTCCAAACGAAAGTCGGAAACCTAGATAATTTTGACCGTCCGTAACCATGACATGCATGCCGGCGTTATTGGAATGTAAATTACTTAATTATCCTTAATCTTTTTCTGAAATGATGACACGTATGATGTACAACAATTAAGGGCTTATTCTCATGAGAAATGCTAAAAGGTACGCATATTTTGGGGGATTTTCTTCCCCCAAATCCATCGTAAGGCTATTATCCCCTCGTGATTTGAATCACATCCTCGAGTTCCGTCTTCCCCAAACTTCAAGACATGGACCACCATCCACATCAGGGAGGGATGTAAATCCCCCCAAAAGTGCGTGCATTGTAGCACTACTCTATTCTCATTAACTTGGTCCACAAGAAAATAGGGACCATGGTATTTGGTTCATTTATTTGGAAGCTAAAGAGAATTTGGTAATGTGAAAGTAAATAAGGTATTTGGACTTGGACATCTAATTAGAGGAGTCAATGGGTACCAAAATACTCAGAACCGATTCAGTACCGGAACTGATTTTTATAATTTTATAGTTTAATTTACTATTATACAATAAATGTTTTATCTTTTTTAATTAAAAAAAGAAACCAATGACTATTATACAACAAATTTCATAATAAAATAAATTTTATAATTTAATAGAATACGAAAATACAAAATACAAATAGGTTTATGTGAAAAAAATAAAAAAGTAATAATTAAAAACAGATATCTGATACCCGCGGATCCTGGCGGCACCGAATTCGAAACCACTAATTGAAGTTCCAGAACCGGAACTGGTAGGATGCGAAACTGCTTCAAATTAACGGGATCGGATCTGAAACCTTGATATTCCGATCCGGAACCGTCCCGTTGACACTCTTGCATCTAATCTATTAATCCATACTTTAAATTTGATTAGTTTTACCGAAACAACACAAAATTCGATGTTATGTACAATTAATTTTTACAGAAAACACTATTGGGACCAGCCCAATAATCTGTCCATATAGACAGATTGAGCTGGCACCCAATCACAACTATTCTTTGTGTTTGTTGACCCCACACATACATATTAAATGGTTGTAATTGGGTGCCAGCTAATACAGATTATTGAGCCGATTCCAATAGTGTTTTTGTAATTTTTAAGGTGTCGAGAGCTCACAAATATTAAGCGCGACAAATAATTAATTTTCAAACGGAATTTCGATAAATACGTTTCTTTACATGACTTGAAAGCGTTGAATTTGTATCATATTTGGATCCTCTAATTGAATGGGGGAGCTTTTATATGCAAAAATTAAATAGATAAGATTCTGGTGTTTGTGAGTTAGTCGATTACTAGTTATTCAAAAACAATCAGTCCCTAACCCCAAAAGACCCTCTCTACATAGGTGATTTTCTACATTTTTGTCGAAAATCACCTGTAAAAAGCGCCTCAACTTTGCTATATAATCAAGAATTAGGATTTATGAACCCCAGGTTTTAGCAATAACCTTTTGACAAAAGATCATGACCCTTGATCTCAATTATTTGACAGTTGTAAATCCAATTATAAATAAATCGTTTGATGTCATAAAGGAAAAGGTTGTTGCATCAATGAATTTACAATCGTCGGATGATTGAAACCGAAAGTTCAGATTTTTTGTCAAAACCTGATGTCCTAAGATCCCGACCTTATATGCACTCGCCATTTTCATTATACTCGGCCACCAGGCCAACCACAGCTAAAACAACAACAACAACGACTAACCGGCCCAGTTCAAGTAAATACTTATATGGGCCTGGTTACTATTATTAGAGCTGGGTCTAATTCATTTTCCACTTCAAAATTGGAGCCCAAACAAATTACACTTAGGTCTAAAATAAAGGCCACATCTCAATTAAGCGTTGTAGTTTGTATCCTTGTCGGTAAAGCTTATGTATGTGAAAGGACTTCTTAAGTAGAATCTACGACTAATTTCAAAAGATGCCAAAAATGGTTAAAACAAAGCTTTCAATCTTTCAAGATCAAACAGCAAGAAGTATCTAGGGTTTTTATTAGGTTTGAAATGCATGATAGCTGCTTTGCTTTCAAGTCCTTTTAACTTGGGTTGCATGCATTCATGCATACTCATAAATGACAAGATTAATTAAGTCTAAAAACGTACTTAAATATATTTTAAGATTATAAAAAAGGTTGAAAAGTAATTGAAACAACATAAGGAATCTTGCGTCAACTCACAAGTACAAGTGAACAAAAAGAGAGATGCTATAGGGACCGATCCCTCAATCTATTTTTTTATACAGATTGAGGGATCGGTCCCTCAAGCATTTTTGGAACAAAAATGATATGAAAAAAAGTAAGAAAAGATAAATTATGTCCCAGACAGCATAATCTACACTATTTAAGTTGTCTTATCTTTAAATGTAGATTATTAACTAGTTAATGATTAAGTATATATCACGGGCCGAGTTAAGACCTTAATTATGAACCCTAATATGAAACAATAAGAAGAAGATGGGCCAACTATGTTAAGGCCCATAATATTTTTTTTTTATCGATTTTGGGTTTTCCGCCTCATTTATGTCAAATCAATTGAAAGGGACTGGCGTTAGGCTCCCAAAATGTGAGGAGGCTCAAATTTTGGGCCAAAAGCCCAAATAAATAACAACTTTTCTCTCATTTTATGGTTTTTTAGGGGATATTCTTCCCAAAACAATTATATACACCCCACCGGGTGCTGAGGTGGCTGTTCGCTTTGCTGCTTCATATAGTTCAGAGAATGTTTGGATACGCAGATTCTCAAGTAACACGCGATATGTGGGTGCCATTCCATTAATACACATTTCTACTAAATGTGCTTCTGCCACATGTTCGTGACAGTCTATAGCTTTGTTCCAGAATCTTCTTACAAAATCATTCAAGTACTCACTTTTACCTTGTGACAACAGTCTTAGATCTGTGAGCGTTATATGTTCAGGTACAAGAAAGAACTTTTTGTAGAAGGAATTTACCATCTCATTCCAAGTGTGGATGCTATTCGGTTTTAGATTGTTATACCATGTGTATGCTCTTCCAGTAAGCGACTTAGAAAATTCTCGCAGNTGCTCCTTCGGCCCTTGTGGAGTGTTTATCACCTTTTTAGTTAAGCTACCAAGATTTGTTACTCATTCTTACGATGTGCAATTTTTGATGACGTAACATTTTGAATAAGGTGGCATTCGTCTTTGATGACGTGGCATGTCAACATATGCCATGTGGATTATTTCAAAATACCACTATCTACACCCTTACGTCGCCACTGCCACTATCACCACCTCCGGCTAGTGTTGATTCTGAAGGTGGAGGCGGTGAGGTGGTAGTGATGGTGGTGGGGTGTAAAATAAAATGAGAACCTCCCACAATAAAATCATCCTTCCCTCTAATCATTTTAAAATTTTTGGAGAGCTCCTTAACTGGCGAGCCCTCTATCTAAAAGTGGGAACCCCAATAAAAGCAGTCATTGAAAAACTTAGAAAATGTATCCTATTTTGTATATTTAGAGTATGGTTGTGTATATACAATTAGTTATTTGCATGTATGATGCGTGTGTTCTTTATGAATGTATTAGAGAAATAACATCACACTTTTCGCTATATTTTTTCTTATATTTTGCTTACATCACAAAAAAAAAATAATAATAATAATAAAGTCAAGATATGACCACTAATAAAGTTAAGGAAGTACTTGCATAGAGTTTCCAACACAAAAAGATGACAAAGAAAAGATTACGACCAAATTCAATCAACCAATTAAAATATTCATTTTTCCCTTATCTTTTTTAATAAGGTGTTGTTTGGCTAGTTTTCCACTAACTTCATTTTTCCTTATCTTTCCACCCCAGCAGACCGTCATCCCTAGATCTTTTTTAATGGTAATCACAAATAAATAATTAAATAATGATAATTAAATGATAAACCCTTTACCCTATTAATTATTTATAAAAAAAATAATTAAATGATAAAAGGTCAATTTCCTATAAAAAGGTACTCCATTGACAAATTTAAAACTCCAAATTATAAGCGCCCGGCTAAGGGAGGTTGACCCAGATCCACCGAACCTTAAAATTTCATTCATAATAATCGGGAATATTAATTATTTCTCATATATATTTGATGAAAATTTATAACAAAATCTTACATAATTTTTTATCGAAAGTTAATTTGTCGGTAAAATTATTTTTCATATAACTTCCATCCCAAAGTGATATACATCCACTATAGATTGTGCCTTCGATAGAAAATTCAGTCGACTTTTTGATAAGCCTCGCTAGCATCACCAATATTTGATTTACCAACAGTTTTATACTAACAGAAATAAAATATGTGGTTTCCAGTTTAAGGAGATTTACAAATTTACTTAACAGTACAATATCATTTAATTTTCTTTGATTTGATCAATTAAGTCTCTTGGCATCGATGAAAAAAAACTGACAATATTAATTGTGCTAGCTGTTACAAGCACACGTTTGTTGATGTTAAATAATGCACGTTTTAACAAAATACTATTCAATGTATAAAGTATTTAGAATCGAAATGCTTATTTTATTTAACAAGTAAAATGATTACTTTCGATTACTTTGGTAGTAATCTTTTTTTCCCTCCGAAATTACAATTCAATACATTTATTTAAAAATTTTCACCCACTAAATTCAACCGCTCGTATGTCATTAATTACATTTATAAAGAAAAAAAAGTGAGAATTCTACATTAATTATTTTACGTTCTCTAAATTTTATTGGTTCCATATAAATTAGGGGGCTAACATGACAGTGAGGTTAGAATTTTCCCAATTCAATAGGTAAGGGGTGGTAAGATTGCTTTCGATCACTTTATTATAAGAAGGATAATTTTCGGTCACGACACACAAGAGTAGTGCCGAAGATTTTATATGTTGTAGTTATTTTGAGCCTAACATATGGTATTTTATTTGGTGACATAGAGTAGGTATAGTTTTGTTAGCCTATCACGTGTGATCCACTCTAATATTATAGTAAGTTTGTAGGAATTCAACTTAAAATCAATTGGCAATAAATAAAGAGACTTACGATCTTATATATTAGATTGTAAGACTTTCATCTTCTCATATAAGATTATTCTCAACAGATACAAGACTAGATGTTTTTTTTAGTGAAAGACGATTTACGTAGATCATAATTAGCATATTCTAGCTAATAACATCTAACCCCATAAAAATTAAATGATTTATGAGCCTGCATTTTTTTTCTCACTGATTTAAAACCAAATTTTTGTTGGTTTGATGGTTTAAAGCGGAATGATTTTTATATGGTGATCTACATGGTGAGAGATCATCCTCACAAACTCAAACAATCCTTAGTTGGTTACCAGAAAAATATGATAATAATAATCTATATGGTGAAAAGATCTCGTCACAAACTGACACAATCCTTAGTTGGTCCCATAAAAATCTTGTAATAAGAAGATTGTAAGAATAAGTAAGTTTAAATGCCAATCCTGCCTTGTCAATTATTTATTTATACTCTGCAATAAATTGACTTTGCTTTCAAAAAAGAATTATTTCCTTTTACTTTGTAAACACGAAAGATTGACAGATAACAAATGTTTGGAATAATGTTGTGGTTTCTTGAGGGCAAACCTAGTTTTGGGTCCTTCGAAGTAGGACTATATATTCACCCCCGTGGGGCCTGAAATGGGCTGTATTCATGTGACCTTAAGCTTTCACATCACCTATAGGGGACTAGCTAAGCAATTCACAAGTTTGAATTAGGGCACAATTTTTGTGTGGGTGATAACTGATAATCCATTTGAGAATAAAAAATCAGATCTCAAGTAAGCTGTATCCTGATTCTTTGTTAGGCCCAATCTGGTCTTGGTTCAAAAATTTTTGGGCCCATTATTTGATCTGGAAAAATTCTTTATGTGGGACCCTTAATTTAGGAGGGTGATTAAACCATGCATTTACCACGTGTAGTCACAATTCAGTGTTAAGTAAAAAGAAGAGAATAGAAAATAAGAAAAGGAGAAGAAAAATGTTAAAACTATTGCATTTCTTAATGCATTTACATTTCAATTTGTATCCAATAATTATAAATTAATTCTTTATACTTTCTGATTTGCGGTTATTTTAAAATTATCTTTTTATTAAAAGTAGTATAAAAAACAAATTAGACAATATTATATTTTGTTGGATTTACTACAAATAAATAAAGAAAGAAAAAGAAAAATGGAAATTCTTTTGAGCATGGGGCCCACAAATCTACCACTCAAATATTTACGGGTTTTAGTACTGAAAATTACAGCCCGATCTCCAGCTTTTATTGCTTTTTGGTTGATTGTACTGCCACCTTACGTTGGGAAATAATAGACTGGAGCCATCATGAGCAGGGTCTTTTATAAGAGTACTACTTAATTCACAAAAGTTTTCTAACATCAGCTGAGGTGGATACTGTACATATCAATTAATTTTTTTTTTTTTTTAAATATGATATTAATCATTTTATCCCAACTTATAACTTGGGGGCGGAATTTTCGAACTGTAATTTTAGATCGTAAGATGAGAAAGTGATAAGATGGAAGAGTATACGAATTGTAGTAGTGGTAGAGTTACATTTTTTTTACCCTTCATGAATTTTAGGGTTGGAAAACTCAAGCAATATGTTTTGTAGTAGATAGTCTTGTAGAAGATAATTGTGGTGGTGGGTGCTAACTTAATTAAGATGCTCAATCCCCGTATAGATATGATTCAAGTGTCGATTTTTGATGATCTAAGTAATCATCCTCGTTGAAAATACTTAATTATGATGACATTGTATGTATGAATAAAACATATATGCGCATTCGCAAAATTGAATGTAAAAAAAATATATTTTGATGATAAAAAATAAAATAAAAAGACTGAAAAAGATATATAAGACTAATATTCTGAGAAATCAATTAATAGGTCCCAAGAAAAAGCCAAGTCATAGTTTTTTTTTTGAAAGGGAAAAAGCCAAGTCATAGTGCTTAGGGCATATCGGACACCTCAATTAATATATGAAAGCATCCAATAGATAGAGCATGTCCAATTTCATTGGATATTTTGTTTGGGGGTATTCTTTATCTTTTCTGTCTCATTGTATTTGTCGATCGAACGTGTTGTCAATTTTTTATTTTTATTTTTATTTATTTATTTTTAATTATCTCAATTTTTGTTTGAAAGTTCTTATCCGAAAACGTTTCATGTACTTTCTTCTATTTACAGCTTATTTACAAAGAATACAGTGAACCACGTATATATTTTGCGTCCACATGCATTTGGATTTTTTTAAAAATATTATACGTAGAAATTAAAACATATTAAATAAAAGTCATGCAAACTTAATATATAAAGATCATTGCCAATTAATTTTAAGTTAGATGTCCACAAACTTAATAAATAGACACTATTTTCACATGCTGGTCGGACAACATGCATGCAATATATCGATATTCTTATAAAAACCTCAAGATATGCCAACAAAAAAAGTTAAAAATCTAAAACTATATATCATAATATAGTATAATTAGGTTTATTTTAATCAAGTCTAAAAATATCTCTCAAATTACTTCTTCTATTTAGTGATTTAGTCGATCCTTATCTAAAGAAAAATAGTGAGTCAAACACGTATTTTTTCATCCACATTTCAAATTTTTTTACCAAAATTACGTCAAAGAATCCATAATAAACATTATTTTCACATGTTAGTCAACATGTAAATTTAAATATGCGTCGCGATTGATTCTAATAAGAATCTCAAAATATAACATAATTAATTTAGTATACATATCCGGACTATTATTTTGATCAAGTCTAAAAAACATCTTTCAATTTACTTCTATTTAATCGATCCATATCTGAAAGAACAATAGTAAGTCAAGCACGTATTTTTGCATCCACAATTCAATTTTTATATATCCAAATTATGTTAAAAAAAATTTCTATATATTGAAAATAAGCACTATTTTCACATGTTGGTTAACATGCAAAATATGCGAATATACACTCCATATATTTTGCGTACATTTTATTTTTTTTATTAAAATTAAGTAAATAAAAAAGAGAGTGGATATATGACCCCCTCTATATGGCCCAATCTTGGCCTCTCCATCCTGACCGTTCGTTTGGAGATAGGTGTACGCTCAGATTTATCACTGACGTGGCAACTCTTAATATCCTTTCTAGTCGGCTAACCGGCTTATTCGGCTTGGCCTCCTCGAAAGTTTCAAACACGTTATATCAAGTCAGACTGTTGTCTCCCACCAAACCTTCTTCTCTCTTTCTTCTCTATACCGTAGTTTCTCTCCCCACTTTACCAAAACGAACTGAACATTTCAGCTAACAGAGAGATGGGAGAGATCTGAGTTATTTTGTGAAGAAAGCCTCACCGCCGACGAGTTTTTTGAAGAAAGCCTCACCGCCGACGAATTTTTCAGATCGTTGTATTTCTTCTCCCTCTCTCCTTTTCACTTTCTTTCCCCCACCCACCNGGGTACTTCTGTAGCTACATTGTTAATTAATTAGCTTATAATTCTCCAATTCATTCATTCTATACAATTTCCTTAACATAGTTAAAAGATTGTGATTTTGTAAACCCATTTGTAAAGTCTGAAATGTCTTTCCAGATTAAGTTGGGTATTAGAGTTTTAGATCTTAGTGAAAGACTTTAATTTTAGCAGTACATGGTAGAGAAAGGGAGAAGGTTTGGTTCATATCTGGGAAAAAAAAAAAGATTTAGGGTTAGAAAAAAAAGGAAGGAAAAAGAAAGTGAAAATGAGAGAAAGGGAGAAGCTATTCCGTTAGTCGGCAACGGGAAATTTCATCGGAGGCCGGAATCCTTCACCTAACTCAGATCTCTCCTCATCTCTGTTAGCTTGGGTTCGGTACTTTAGGTGGGTAGAAAGCTACGGTGAGAGTTGATAGAGATGAAAAGAGAGAAGAAGGTTGAGTGTGGAAGAAAGAAAGACTGATTTGACGTACATTAAATGAAGTGTACTTTTTAAGAGAGCCAAGCCGACGAAGCCGTTTAGCCGACTAAAGTTGATCATATGGGTTGCCACGTCAGCGTTAATCTGAACGTACACCTAACCCAAAACGAACGGTGCGGATTGAGGGGCCAATATTGGGCCATATAGAGGGGGTCATATATCCCCTCCCAATAAAAAATATATATATACTATATATGTAGATAATAATAAACACTATTTTCACATGTTTGTCTAACATGCAAAATATATGTCGTGGCCATCCCATGGTCACTTCTATTAGAAAACTTCGAAAGTTGTAATAGAAAAACTTAAAATGTAGCATAATTTAGTATGAGAAGCTATAGCCTTATGGTCTCATGACACCAGAGTTACCCGAGCATATAGAATCCACATGAATATGATTTAAGAGGTTGATTATTTTTAGTTTGGATACTCTCCTCACTATATATATCATCCTCACCGAAAATCAGTTCATTTTAAAATTCGTAACTTACTAATCATCCAATAATTAAAACTCAACGCTACAAAGACGACTCAAATTTAGTTATTTTAAAAAGTTAATTTGAGGGGATTAGATTATCTTTTTTTATGATGTTGGTCACAATAATTAAGGTTATTCGATCCCTTCTCGTTTAGTATTAAGTTTATTATTTCCTCGATCCTTATCTCTGAATGGACAAATAAGTATATATATGAGAGTCCGGATCAGAGTACAGTTTTATTTGTACATTTTATATGTACAATGGCATGTGGGGCCGCATGCTGTTGATATAAGGGCTGATATTTTTTGATAATGTTCTCTTCACCTTGTGTAGATCATCATTACCAAAAATTAAATCATTCTAAAACTGGTAGTCCCATTAAAAATTGACTTTTTTTTCTCATCGTTCATTGTTCACAGTTAATTTTTAATCAACATCCCATTAATTTTTGATGAGGTTAAAAATTTTAGAATGTTATGATTTTTTGTAACTCATCTTGTCATTCTCACTAAAAATTAGTCATTAGTTCTTCACTATGTGAACCCTACAACTAATGTAAAAATAACGATGTACAAATAAAGGTGTACACGGATCCATTCTCTATATATAATTATATATATATAATTTTTTGGTGTTGGTAGAAGTGATCAATTACCGTACGTATTGAATTCACAATAGTCAAACACGTATTTTGGAGTCCGTTTTTGGTCCAATAAAACATAATTTTGATGTTCGTCAACGTTTGATTAATTAATAAAATTAATATCCTAAAGATTTCTTTAGTTATAGCAGCTAGTCACACACGTTTTTTGTATCTACAGATTTCTACACTCTAATTTATATCAAAATTACCTGAAAAAAAAAAAAAAAATCTCATGCATGGTAAAGCCAGTCAATGCGTTATCAGCTCGACCTCATCTATATATTGATGGTCAATCTCGAGAATTGTGCAGTGTTAATTAATCTGGATGACTATTAAAATATAACAAGTTGCATGTCGTGCATTGCATGTGCTTGATAATTTTTTTAAAATTCTTATGTTTATAATAATAATAATAATAATATGTTTATGTTATTTATTTAATATAAAAAAGTAGTGATTAGAATTTAATAATTATTATTTAATTTTTAAAGTAGTGTTTATTAAATATCAGATATATCACTATATTCTTCATTAAATATAAAATTTACAACTTATACCATCCATTTTGCTTATAAGAAACTCAACATAAAAAATTAATTTCGGACAAAGGCTTTACTACAAAATTTTTTTTTTTTGTTTGGTATAAGGTACTATTGCCCGAATTACAATGACAACGACAATATGAAGATACACCATTAAAATGCTAATCATTAGCAATGGGTGTGTAAGAAGCTCAGAAACACCGCCAAGATCATCAAAGGAGTCGCCACTACGGACGAAAAGAAGTCGTTACTCCGAACGAAGAGATATCTACCACCACAGCTGAAGAGAAACTATTGACTCCAACATAATTAATTAAATAGGCCAAACCTTGTAGAAATATACCACAACTTGTAAGGTTTGAACCCATAATCTCCTAAGTCATAGAGAGGGATGCCAACCAACCGAGCAACCAGTTGTTTGCTTTACTACAATTTAAACTCAACAAAAAAGACCAAACAAAAAAACAGTTACATAAACCTTAGGATTATGACTTTGTCGACCTCTTTACTTTTTCTTGTGAATTTTTTTGCGTTTTTTTTTATATTTTTTAATTAGTTTACGCAAGTTGTCATTAATTAATTATTAACTATTTTTTGGTTGGTGAAAAAGAATTTATTGGATGAAAAAGTAATACATAATGAGTATACCAATTTTACTCTTATTCACGCCCTTAGGCGTGATGGAGACAATGGCACTTATTGTCAATCGGCCCATAATGCATGCACGCATGTTCGAGTTAAACGAGTTAATTGTACATCAGTATGAGCCATCATCAATTATTTATGCAGTTGAACTTTAATCCTATTCGTTTAGTATTTTCTTATATAAAATAGTTAAACGGGTCAAGATCGACCCTATCCGTTTAGCTGGCGAATCAAGATAAAGTAGGGGTCTCATTCTATAAGGTTCAAACTCGCAGGCTCCAAGGGATATTATTACAAACCAACTAAGCTAAAATAATAATTGGTACTATGAACCATTATGCAAAACAGTTTTTACAAACTAATTGTTACTACGAACAATTAAAATTACATAGAAATTAGGTACCATGAACCATTATACAAAATACTTTTATTTATTTTTTTGTTATGAAAAATAGTTTTTAGAAACTAATTTGTACTGAACCATTATCCAAAATAGTTTTTTTTAGTGGGTTTTATATTGATATCCAAATCTGACTAAACCGGAATTTAGTAAAAAGTTCAATCACCATGTACTATTTTTCTTGTCCCATCCAATTCCAGGACTACTTGGAACTATTTAGCCTATTTTTAGGACCTCTTTTTTTTGGGGGGTAAATGGAACTATTTAGGACTTACCATATTTCTACCCTAAACAGTGGACGGTCCTGGGACCCCCACCCTTGTTAACTCCTCTTTTTAACACGTAAGCAAGACCCACTTACATAAGGGTCCCACCATATATTGGACGGAACTACAATTTTCTCACGCTTGTAAAAAATTGTGGCGCCGACATCAATTTCCCGATTTGCTCAAAACGATAAAAAATAATGGTGATCCTATTTTTTGGAGTTTTGCTTTGCTTGGATATACTCTTGGGCAATGGTTCTATATGGCTTCCAGCTTTCTTGGTATGTCCAAAACTCAACTTGAAATACGGATCAATTAAATTTCTGGTCGGTCAAATTTTTTGTAAATAGATTGATGTTAAACCGACCACTTTTTGTGACCACAATAAAAATCAGATAATTTTGGGAAGAAAATGAATGTGTATTAAAAAGATGGTATTTATAGGATATTCATATGGTATTTACATGTGATTGATATGCCACATCAGCATTGACATGGTCTCACTTATCCTAAACACCATACACATGTACTTTTACATGTTTTAAATCGTTTTGATTTTGTACATTACAGTTCATTTTCCTACGAAACATTGTAGAGATTTGTGAAACTCATACGAAGATGATCTAAAGCTGATTTTTGGTAAAATATTATCTTTGAAATATTTATTATTCGAAATCTACTGTCCTCCTTATTTATAAGGTGAAATTTTATTTTGATCGATATATTTTAACATTAAAATTTTATTGGTAGTTTTAATAGTTGGAAATTTGAGAATGATATGATTTTTTGTACTCGAAAAATTAGATTATTCTTAAAAAAAAGAGAATTAACTTTTGATTTGGATTATTCTTAAAAAAAAAAAGAGAATTAACATTTGATTTGGATTATCTCTACATAGGCTGAGAAGGTACATGGTTATATCGTGATCCCACACAGTTGGTCGGTCTAGTAGTAGTACTACATTTTATTGTATCAACAGCTTGATGGGGACCAGCTTTAATTAACGGCTATAAACTATTATTTGAACTGACTTTAGTCCACCAAATGTGGGGCCACTAATTTGGAAGTTTTGAGATACAGTGTTTTAAAATAATAATTATACGAGATCCAATGGATAGGAAATCATCGTTTAATCAAATTTTCTATCGATCTACGTTTTATTGTGTGAAGTTTCTCAATAAATTAATGGTTTATTTAAATGGAAGATTTTAAGTAAGAATTTTGTAGGGACCAGAGATTTGGTAGAAAACTAATTAGATTTATAACTAGTTTTCTATTAAACCCCTGATTCCCATAAAATCCCTATCCTCCATCCAAACAAACCATAAATGATTCAAAGATGACTTAAAAACTTCATTATCTTTTAATTGAAAGTCCCATTATTTGAAGAAGCTAGAAATCAACAAATGCCAAAGAGGTTTGGACAAGAATAGGGACAAGCCCGTCGTGACACTACTGCATGGAAGATTCCGTGAGAAGGGTTGCAACTGCAGCCCCGACATCCTGTTAGGCAAAGCAGGCATGAGAAGTAGAAGCAAAAACGTAAATAATTCCTTTTTTCGACCAAAAAAATAAAAACAAAAACAAAAACAAAACGGACGTAACTGTGGAATCGGAGAGTGATCTTATGTGGGAGTTGATTTCTACCTATCCAAGTCGTACATCAAGATATAGCAGACCCCGTCACTTAATTTCGATTCATCATTGAAATGAAGTTATAAGCTTTAAAATTAATAAAATAATTTTTTTACGATGATAATCTACATAATGAATAGAATATTCGCATCTAATATCAACTTTTGAGTCATTTTGATTACGATGAGCTTCAAAAATCATTGTAAAAAACAATATATATATTATTAACAACGTACGAAGATCTTGTTTCAATAACTAAATCAACTTTTTTCGGAATCTTATATCGATTCAGTACTAGACCCTAAACATAGACACATAGTCCTACTAGCTTTTTTCTACTTGGATTTTGTTAACATGTGCATGTTAAGCTTTTTAGTTTTGGGTTTTGTTTAGTTTCTTAAGGTTGTTTAAATGGGCTGATTTTTTTATATGTATATTATTTATACTATTTGGATCATATCTAAAAAAATAAGCTCAATCGGAGTCCTCTAGCACCCTCTAGCACCACAAACACTTAATTTAGACTTTAATAGTATGAATGAACGACTGACATTTAAAGTGATTTGTTTAGAGGGTTACATATCTCTAATTGAGCTGATTTTTTGTAGACATCTTATAAATAATGATAATATTATGCTTACAAAAATTCAGCTGATTTGAAGACTTGTAACTTGTAAAAAAATTCCTTCAAAAATATCCTTATCGTGTACCCTAAGGGCACACGTTAACAAGACCCTTCCTACTTTTCTCTACTAGATATCATATATTATATATGAATTATATAAAAATTATAGATTATTGTGAGTTTTAAGTTAGGTCGTTTAATTAATTGTGCTTAAGATTAAGAAATCAATTTGAATATGAAGCTCCACGAATTGTCATTCGATAAAGACTTAGATTCGTCGAGGTGTTTCGAGTGTGCATTCACGGGTCACGACTGCTAAAATAAACATATATGTTTTCATGGTTACATATATGAAAGAAAATTAAAAAAAAAAACCCTATAAATAGTTTTTGGATTTAAAACTATTCAAACCTCCATAAAATTTGAATTCCTATTTGATTTGATAACATTTTAAAGTGGCACAGATAAGATTTTGTCTTGATCATCTTAATCGAGATTGAGATGTTCTCATGTATACGTTGAAAAAAGTATGCATATAATTATTTTGGTGGGTAGAGTACTATGAATATGGTTACTCTATTAATTATAATATTGAATAGACAATTTAATTAAAATTTGCATTGTATCTTAATTTTATGAGAACTTGTTTTTAAAATGGAAAACTATAAATAAGTACAAGTTTTCGTTAGGAAAATGATATTCAACACTATTTAAAGAGGAATTTTGATACCCAGTCTAGATTATTGAATCCTATGCTTCTAACTACTCTTTTAAAAATATTAAATAGATAGCTTAAAATTTTGAATTGTATCTTAATTTTATGAGAATTTGTTTTTGAAATGGAAAACTATAAATGACTGAAAGTTTACATTAGTAAAATAATATTCAACCCACAAATACAAGTGCAGGCTTTTTAAGACGACCTAGATTTTAAAAACCCATACTTTCAACAACGATAGACTATGGAAACCCATGATGCCTATAAATCGACTAGTTACCCCTTAAATAATTACTTAATTAATTATCTTATATGAGTTGCAGTCTTAAATGTGCTACTCCAGATATGTTTTGCTGCATCAAGAAAACAATTATGTAATCATTTGGGGACAAGAAAGTCTATATGTACCATAAAGTTTACAGAATTCTTACATCAATGACTTCACACACATTCAACACTTGTTTATTGTTTTAAAATACTGTAAACCCGTGTTTGATTGCGCTTAAATTCCATAGAATTGGGTGAATTTCACATTTGTTTGCAGTTAAATAATTAATTTTTAACATATTTTGAAATACATTTAAGAATCGCATTGGTAGAAATAAACATAGTTTTAGGGTAAATTTTTACTAGATAGGATTTTTCGTTTTTTTTTTTTTGGTCGGAGCTAGATAAGATTATATAAGATATCTAGTCATCATTGGGATTGAAGTGTCCGTATGATAATCTCGAGGACAATCAGGAACCAAGACTACGGTACAACGTTACTTAGGTAAGCACAGAAAAATATACAGGAATACGGAGGACGGCAGGTCGTAACGCCTATATAAGAAGGGAGTACACAACTGAAAAAGAATCATTATTACTCCTCAAAGCTTGAAAGAAAATATATATATTAAAGAAAAACAAACCTCTCTCTCTCTCTCTAAAAAATAAAATCTCTTTCTTTCTCTCTCTAAAACCGCTTCACTCTTCTTCTTCTGCTCTCTCTCTCTCTCTCTCTCTCTCTCTCTCCATTTCATTTCGTGTCGTTTCTTATCACACTTGTAGTTCGGAGTCTCATTGAAGTCGGTGATTCTTAATCGTCAGGAATCTTGTTGAGATCGACACTTCAAAAACCTCTTCTTCCTGTCTTCAATCGACCAAAAGAACAATTCTCAGGCAGGCAGGCAGGCAGGCAGGCATGCTACCTTCTTCTTCTTCTTCTTCTCCATTATAACAGTTCTTTTTAGTAGTAAGGTTTCTGTTTCTGTTTCTGTTTCAAACAGTTGATTGATTTTTCAATTCACTCTTTAAATTTTGTTTTCAATTGTCCTTTCTCCTGTTTTTTCAAGTCTTTGGACGTACAAGATCGGTACTGTCCTGCTTTCTCTCTTTCTCTCTCTAGACTTTTGCTGATTCCTTTGTTTTGTGTGAAATGAAATCTATCTCGATTGAGTTTTATTTTGATCGATTTGATTTCGCCTCTTTTTTCTCTGTTTTAGTTTTTCTGTAATCAATATTTCGCGCGGTTTTTGGTTTTGACTGATTTGATCTGATCGAATTTTTCTGAACAAAAGAAGCTCCGTAATTCGACATCATGAATCCCGATTTTACGCTACTTGCCGAATAAAAAAGCTTTAAAAGAAAATCTCTCTCTTTTTTCGGCTGGAATTTTTTTTTTTTTTTTTGCAGAATATCGGAACACAAAAAGTGTTGACTTGGATAGAGTCTACCGGAAAAAACGCGTTTCTTATTAAAATCTGAGCTGTTTCTTAATCTGGGTCGCCTTGATTTCACTACTACATCCTTAAATCAGTTGACTTTTAAATGAATTTTTTTTTAAGGCATTTAAAGCTACAGACTTTCACTTCACTGGGAAAAACTCTGTAATTTCAACCTCCGAGCATGAAAAATTTGTAGTATTTATGTTGATTTTTGTATAATTCTGATAGAATTTTGGTTTCTGTTTAAGATTTCATTTGCTGTATTTTTTTCTTGATCTTTTGAGATCTCCTGAGTCCTGAATTACATGAGAAATTTGTTTCCCTTCATTCGTTTTTTACATCTTACATCGAACTTTTATTTGAGGAATTTGATCTTTTACTTGATTGTTGCTGGTTTCAATTCAAATTTGAGTTATTTTGAAAAGCTTCTATGTTCTTTGGTAGCTTGATTCATGAAAAAATATTTAGGTTCAGAAGATTTTTGGTATGGGATGAATTGGGCTTTCTTATTGTAAACATTCAATGTAGTAGAAAATCATAAATGCCAAAAAATCACTTTTAAAAAAAAAAACAGAGCCTGTAAAATCATGTTCACTGTTCATTTATTTACCAATTAGAACCTATTTACTAGTTTGATTGCCAGCTAAGTATACTGAGAGAAGGGGTACTTTTTCAATAAACATGTTTTTATTTATTTTTGAATCCTGCTGTTTTTGCCCCTTCTTTCAATAAAACCAACTTATATAAAAAGCACTTGAAATGGGCATTCAGGTTTCGATTTTTTGGTGTTTGTGTTCCAAGACTTTAATTGGTTTACTACTAAAGTTTCAATTCTTTGTTCAATGCTGGTTTAGAGATTGTTATAGTTTTGAGTTACATAACTAAGTTGATTTTTGTTCTCTGCAGTTTAATACTGGCAGCCTCTGTTAATCATTGCAGCAGAGGGGGGAAAGCCTTTTGAGTTTTAAAGATGTTGGACATCATGGAGGAATTGAATCACAATTATGTGATAGAGGAATTTGAAGCACTGACAAAGGATGCAGGGAGAGTTCAGAGAGAAACTCTGCGAAAGATTCTAGAAGAAAATAGCAAGGCAGAGTACTTGCAGCAACTTGGGCTCGATGGAAGAACAGACCCTGAAACTTTCAAGAATTGTGTTCCCTTGGTTACCCACAAGGATTTAGAACCTTATATTCAAAGAATCGCAGATGGAGATGATTCTTCTATTCTCACTGGGGAACCAATAACAGCCATCTCACTAAGGTGTCTTTTATTTGCTCCTCTGTTATTTGAATATTCATCTGCTTTAATACTTTACTGTTTATTGAATGTCTGAGAGGTTCCTTGCAGTTCTGGCACTACACAAGGAAAGCCCAAATTCATCCCCTTTAACAAGGAATTAGTGAAATCCACAATGCAAATATACCGGACGTCCTTCGCTTTTAGAAATAGGTAAGAAGCACACAATTTGAAACTCTTTTGTTTATTTTTATTCATTCCTGTTTTTTATGTTTCTGAAAGCAATTTAAGGATTAACTGTTTAAAATCGTGGGCATATACTCAATGACCTCTTTACTCAGGTTTATCAGGTGAGAGTTTTGTACCCTTTAGTTAAGGAAGTAAAGGATACAGTCACTTGTTAGTTTGTCCAACAGCCGCGCATGCCCACAATCTAGGCCATCTTCTTGATGGATTATAGCTCAACCAAGCTATCGTCTAGGTGCCTTCTGTTGAAGTATTTGAGGTGTTACACTTACCTTCAAAAGTTGTGGGAAACAAATTAGACAAATAGAATAGCTGGCATCATCATAACTCTGTGGGTTTTTAGGCTAAGTTCCTGGATCAGAGGGCATCCCCTTTGGGCTATTGCTTTAACTTTTTGAACTCTAGTGAAGTTCTCCATTTATGTGATATATATTCTCCTGTATCTGGTATCGAAATCTGTTTATCAATGATTCCTTAGATCAATAGCAGGCAGCAGGTTCCTGTCCCTTTTCTTAACTAAGATTTTCAATAACACAAAAAATTCGCCTTCAATGAGTTTTAACATGTCCTTTAGTTTCATGTTGTTTGATGATTCTCTATTAACAATAAGGTCAAAAACTCAAAACTTCTATTGCAGAGAACTCCCTATTGGGAATGGTAAAGCTCTACAGTTCATTTACAGCAGCAAGCAATTCAAAACAAAAGGAGGTCTGTCAGCAAGCACTGCAACAACAAACATCTACCGCAGCGCAGAGTTCAAGAACACAATGAAGGCAATGCAATCTCAGTGTTGTAGTCCCGATGAAGTCATCTTTGGGCCTGATTTCCATCAGTCCTTATATTGTCATCTCCTATGTGGGCTCATCTACAGGGATGAAGTCCAATTTGTTTTTTCCACGTTTGCACACAGCATTGTCCATGCATTTCGGACATTCGAAGAAGTTTGGGAAGAACTCTGTACTGATATCCGAGATGGGGTCCTCAGTAACCGAGTAACAGTTTCATCCATACGAGCTGCTATGTCAAGAATTCTCAAACCAAACCCTGAATTAGCAGATTTGATATACAAGAAATGCGTAAACTTGAGTAACTGGTATGGATTAATTCCAGAGCTTTTTCCCAATGCTAAGTATATCTACGGGATCATGACTGGATCTATGTTGCCTTATTTGAAGAAACTGAGACATTATGCTGGAGGACTACCTCTGTTGAGTGCGGATTATGGGTCTTCAGAAGGATGGATTGCAGCAAATGTTAATCCAAAATTGCCCCCAGAGTTGGCAACTTTTGCTGTGCTTCCCGATATTGGGTATTTTGAATTTATCCCTCTTAAAGGCAATCTTGAGGACCAGGGACTGGACCAAACTGCAGCAACTATCCTTTATGCAGAGGCCGAGCCAGTTGGTTTGACGGAAGTGAAGGTTGGTGAAGAGTACGAGATTGTCGTCACCAGTTTTGCAGGTAAACGTTAAACTCTTTCCTTTAGATGCAATGCAAGTGTTCCTCTATTTTATAGTTTCTCTTGTTCTTTAAATTATGTCCTTGTTCTCTGTAGTATCATGAATTATATTTCTAAAACACATTTTTGATTGCATTAATCAAGATCTAATTGTGTATAGCTGCTTACTGCGGCATCCAATAGAGCTGGTTTCAATAGATTCTTATGAGTCAAAGAAGGTTTTCACTAAATTTCTTAGCGATGACAAAATTATAGTAGATCACCATCTGTTGTATATGGTAATTATACTTCCCAGGGTTGTGGAAAACACAAAATTCTTTTTTCTAGAACTTCTATATCCTTATCTTGACTTTTAGTTCAATATAATGGTAGAGTATTATGCTTTCTATGAAAATATATCTCTTGCATGAATTTTTTCTGCCTGCCATTAGAATACAGATTAGAAGTATTGTCCTTTTCTCATTTTTTTTCATCTCTTTTATTTTTTTGTTATCTTTAGTTCCCCTGTTTTCTATTTGTCATGTCTTCTTGTACCTATTGCATAGTTGTTAGACATTTAACTATTTTAAATTCTATTCACATGACTTTCAAACAAATTTAGGTGTGGAACAACTATATAAAATGATGGGATAACGAAAGGTTAAGCTTCTTATGATTGTTTCAATTGAATGTCGAAGTTAATGACACAAGTAGACTTTGAATACTGAGATAAAATTAAAGAAAAAGAAACCATCTTATCATGCGTATCATTTTGTCATACTCTCAATGTATTAGATTGCGATGATCAAAAGGAAGGAATTTTGAAAGGTGCATAGTCGAATAGTTCACAAAAAAAAGAGACAAGGATTAGGTGAAGTGATATCCTTGTGTGTCATACTTAGTTTATTTTATAGGAAGCACCTATTGAAAGTTTGAATAAGACAACATAAAACAAACTGGTATTTGTTATGTAGTAGTTTGAAGGAATAAACAGCTAATTATACTAATAATAACTGGTAATGGTTTAATGATGGTAAAGTTGGGTGTATTAGGCCATGAGATCTTGAAATTAGAGACCACACCAACGAGTGACCCACTATGATTTTATCTAAACTCCAGAGCCAGCTACAGTTATTTAGTAGGGTTGTGCCTGGTCATTCATTCCCCTTTTCCATCTGTCATCATTTGGTAGTTGTTGGGGAATGTTAGGTACTCTATGGTGAACTTTTTTTTTTTTTTTTTTTTTTTTTTTTTTTTTTTCAGTTTATTTCCCTATTGGTAAAGGATTAAGAGTCGTGCTATCCCAAACTACAATGCGGGCAAGCACTTGCACCGGCAATTTATGGATCTTAAACTATTTAGGGAGTTGCTCCCCCATAAGTCACGTGGGTCGTGGGGGGAACAACCAGCCCAAAATCGTTCGGCTCCTTCCAATTTAACATCTCAATTTACCGTGGCATAAGTGTTCTCCAAAGCTGCAGCATGGGTAGCACAAGTCGAAGGATAATGTACATATATATACTAAACTAGAAGAAGAATGTGTGAACAAGTCTAAACATAAAATTCAATAGTTGGAGCCATTATGCTATCCCCATCTGGAAATCATATCATCAAATCTAATACTCAAATCTTCATAGTTTGTTGAAAGGATCTGAGAATCTCCATTGTATATTTTAATTTTGCAGGTTTATACCGGTACAGGTTAGGGGACGTAGTGAAGGTGATGGGCTTCTATAATTCAACCCCAGAGCTCCAATTTATATGCAGGAGGAGCCTACTATTGACAATCAACATAGACAAGAATACAGAGAAAGATCTGCAATTAGCAGTCGAAGCAGCGGGCAAGCGGTTAATGGAAGAGAAGCTCGAAGTTGTGGACTTTAGCAGTCATGCTGACATGTCATCGGACCCAGGTCACTACGTGATCTTCTGGGAACTGAGTGGTGAGGCCAACGACGATGTGTTAAGAGAATGTTGCAATTGCTTGGACCAGTCTTTTGTAGATGCAGGTTACATTGGGTCTAGGAAGGTGAACGCGATCGGTGCGCTTGAGCTCAGGGTTCTCAGGAGAGGAACCTTCCAGAAGATTCTAGATCATTACCTTGGTCTTGGAGCTGCTGTTAGCCAATTCAAGACACCAAGATTTGTAGGGCCAACGAATAGCACTGTGTTGCAGATCTTATGCAGCAATGTAGCCAAAACCTACTTTAGTACTGCTTATGGGTAAAGAGTGAGCTCAGAAAATTGAGTTCCTTCTGTAATCACCTCTCCCACCTCTCTCTCTCTCTCTCTCTCTCTCTCTCTCTCTCTCTCTCTCTCTCGTTTATGGAAATTTAATTTTATGTCCCTTAGTCTTTGATCCTGTAATAATATCGTCAGCTTATGAAAAGGAATAGGTTCTTGCCTGTGCTTTGTTTGCTGTGATTATTTGCGAATATTCACGGCCAAAAATCTATATAAATCTTCTTTGGTTGTGATTATTTAGGTGCAATTATTAAATTAATTTGTAGCAAGTCCTATATAAATTAGGTAAAAGATGGTGCGAATATTTTTAGTCATTTTAAAATTGCCGATATTCAAACCATCTTTTACGGAATTCGTATATAACCCATTTCTATACCATTTATATAGAATTTTAGCCCTGAATATTTGCAAATGTGGGCGTACCAAGCAGGTCATTAGTCTTTAATTAGGTGCATGAATTGGCTTGTATACATCAGTTTTCTAATCAATGTGGTCAAATCCATTGATCATTATGGTTAATATGACATGACCCGAATAGTTTCTCGGGTATGGGACATTTGGCCACCAAACTTAATTACCATTCCCTCTACAACTCTTCCAAAAGCCATTGCTGTGAGTGGACCAAGAATATAAAACATGACTTGGTGAGTCATCTACCAAAAGAGTTAGCATTGGGGAAATTGGGTCATTGCTGACATGGTTCATGTACAACAACCCATTAGGGTTAGGATTTGTGCGTATCTACACTATTATTGGAAATCAAAGCTGGGTTATTCTTATCGTTTAGTATGACCTTAATTGTTAATTACTTGTAATTTAAATAAACAAAAAATTGTGAGTCCAAAACTGAATTACCTCATGTGCATTAACGGCGTGAATATCGGATGAATATACACCTCAGGCTACACAAATTTCCTTTAAACCCAAGCTTGTGAAATTGGGATTCTTTAAATTAATGTTTTGTTTTAACAAACCCAGGCGCTTATTCTTTGTGCAACCCAACAAATAACCATAAAATGTGGAAGCATGTGATACATGGACGATAAGTAAAGTGAAATCGATATATACACGCATACGCGCACACAAGTAAAAAAAAAGAAAAAAAGGAGAGAGAGGGAGAGAAACAATAATACTTTTTGGATTGATGGGTTTACAAAAATAGTGTTAGACACTTATGTCGCAAGATAGGACCCACTACATTTTCCTTCCCAAAATTATTTTAAAGGAGTTTCTAACTTAGATAGCAGTGGAATTGACCATACGACATAAACATCGGGTACGCCCAAATAGCACTACACAGAGAGAAAAGATGTGTATGGCTGTCCATTGATGTCAGTGCTGCTATTTGGACCGACCGTTTTATAAAACGGATGCCCGACACTTATGTGGCATGGTGGGTCCCACTGCCACATAAATTAGACACCCCTCAAAACACTTTTGGGAAGGGAAAAGTGGTAGGTCCCACTATACCACATAAGCATCTGGCATGGGTTTTGTAAAAGCAACTGTCCAAAAAACTTTATTGCCATTGATATTGATATACGCCAAGTTTGGTCACATAAAATATAACTTAATAATTGGAAAAGACATAACAATTTCAAAACCAACCATCCACATGCAATGAGCAGCTATTTTGGCTTTGTCTTAAGCTTTATATATGTTTTACTTACAAAAGAAAGTAAATAGTAGGCCCATTGATACTAAAAACTCATCCACCTGGACCACCTCAAACAAAAAAAAATGTAATTAAATTGTGTCCTTAATTGGCATCTCTTTTCATTTAAAGCAAAAATTAAGATTCTTAATTAGATCTAGCATCTAATCGATAATGTCATGTTTCACACTCAAAAAGATTGTGTAATCTTAGTTTCATTTTTTATTTATTTATAAGCTTAGATCCAAATGACATGTACTAATCTATATGACTTTTCCCCTTTTCTTTGGCCAAATTGGAAAAAAGGGTCCTAAAAATTCTAAAATTCTTTTCGAATTTTTTTTTTTTTTTTTTTTTTTTTTTTTTTTTTTTTTTTTTTTTTTTGTGATGAGCCAAGGCTTTGTCCTCGCTTGACCTAGACTATTACTTTCATACTATAAACCTCAACCATTAGTCAAACCCTTCAAACTAGTGGCATAAAAGTTTAATAAGCAAAATTATGAGGGTGGGTTTTAAAGAAAAATGTTTGTTTTCCTACGTATGATTTCAATTTAATTATTTGATTAGGTATTTTTTTTATAACCAACTAGGTATTTTCAAAACATAGTAAGAAAAAAAATTAGGTTAACAAAACATTTTTTGTTTATTAGTTGGTGAAGACACTAATCAAACAATTTTAGACGGGTAGTATACGTTATGGCCATCATTCGTCACCAATATACTTATTATACGGTTCAAAGTTAGATGAAGGCGGTACTTAGACCCATCAATACCCAAGATATGGCTTTAGAAGATACAATTGAAATTGATAATGATCATGTAATGCTATGTGTCATGATGATAATCTGGTTCAAGATTACCAAAAATAATTTTAGGGCAACCAAATGATCTCATAAATGGTACAAGTGGATAACTAAAAACAATTTTAGTGCAGCTAAACATACCTTTCAATTCAGTTCAAATAGTCGATTGGAGTCATGTCATTGCGTCATAACACTTACTGTCATTGCGTCATAACACTTACTACTATAGGATAAGTAATAGAAATGATTTTTGGACTGCCCGGTTTACAAAAGTAGTGCCGGACGTTTATGTAGCAAAATAGAACCCACCACTTTTACCCTCTCAAAAATATTTTGAAGGAGTTTCTAACTTACATAGTAGTGGGACCGACCATACCACATAAGTATTGGGCATAGCTTATAACTTGGCCGGTCCAAACATCACTATTGGACAAGTAATGCTGGATACTTTACCTTCAACTTTATACATGTTTCACTTCTATCCACCTTATTTTTACACTCGGTTACACCTGTTCGTAAACTCGTGTGAAAATGATATAGAGGATGGTTTTTGTTTTTTTTTTTTTTTTTGCAATAATGATCTCATAATTATATTGATGTACATGGTGATTGGAGGATTATCTCCATACGAGCCAACAAACCTGTGTAAACAAGTTGTAAGAATAAAATTAGTATTAATAGAGAAAGAAGTGGGATGTTTCCCTTCTGTGGAATGTGTTTTGGTACAAACCAAACATGAAAAAAATAAATATATATATATATACAGAATTGATTTATAGCATCTTAGAAATACAGAGCTATTAATATTTGTTGATTTGGAAATAAAGAGCTATTAATTATTGTACACGATTATTTTAAATGAGGGTCACATGCCAATTCACCCACCAAAAACTAAATACAAAAAGACTCTTTAAAATGAATTGGGTGACCACCCTAGAAAGAAAATTATCAGACTCTGAAAATCAGAGAGATCAAGCTGCTAGACTAAAAAAATATCATCAATGAAGGAAGAAGCTGTAGAATTAGTAGAAGAAGAAGAAGAAGGAGAAAAAGCTCTAGTTGTTTGGGACTGTGGAAGTCCATTATATGATTCATTTGAATTGGCTTCTGTTACTCATATCATTGAACGTAATCTAATGATCCTTCCCTTCTCCTCCTCCTCCTCCTCCTCCTCCTCCTCCTCCGGTGGATCAAAGAGGTTTACTGCTCGGTTTCCCTGCGAACCGCCGGATTCAATCGTGATGGGTTCGACGAATTATAAGATCTGCAGAAATCAATTTTCTAAGGTGAATTCATTGAGTAGTGATGATCATGTGGGGAAGAAGAAGAAGATGTGGATCAGAAAGTTTGGGTTTCATGGATTAAGTAATTCTATTATGTTTTGGAGGAAATAAATTAATTAAGTTGTAGATGAAGATTATGATCATACAGAACATAATCTGATAATGGGTATTAATTAATTGTGAATGAATTTTTAGGTAGTGAGTTACTTTTTCTAGCTTTTCTTGTTTAATTTAATTTAATTTAATTGAATTTAATTTTTTTTATTTTTATATTTTTTTTATGTTTTAGGGCATGATATGATTTTGCATGGATTTTTATGGTATTTTCTCTAACATATTAGAAATTTATTTATTTTTAATATTTTCCATATACTGTTATTGTTTGTTTGGAAGGGGATTCCAAGTAAGGGATTCAGTGGGGATCAGGAATTTATATTTTTCTGGTCTGTTTGGCTACCAAGAATCCCTAGAAACTTGTTTCCCAGGAAAACATGTTTTTCAACAAATCCCTGTTTTGAAGTCCCACCTCCTCTCTTAGGATTTGCTGGAATTCTAAACTAAGGATTCATTATGTATTCACCCAACTCAATGCAGATTATACCCTATTAAATTAAAACAACAAAATAGAGATTTTCCTTGAATTTTAAATGGTAGCCAAACAAACCAAAGGATTCAAGCTTCTAAGGATTCATGAATCCATGGATTCTTGTATGGTTACCAAATAAACCAAAGGAATTTCTAGAGATTCATTTTTCGAAGGACTCATAACATGAATTCTACATCAAAACACACTATTAATTAATGGATGAGATTTTGCGAAGTGTCATACTAACACTACCAACGACGAAAAACTACTAACTTGTTAATACCATAAAATCAATCATCGACAATAAAAAGTATATGAATGTTTTTGAATTGTGAACGATCCTCGGAAGCAACCAAATTACATGAAAAAAATGCACAATAATACCATAACTGAACCTACAACTACCCTTTAA
>MVGT01004035.1:518858-528887 GCA_002174775.1 Macleaya cordata
TTGAGATGGGTCAGGTGAGGCCGACATCGTATATGGTCTATAAGCCCGGGCTTGGGTTAGAAGTCGTACAAGCCAAAAATGAGCTAATCCAGAATTGGGCCTTTTTCGAAGGTTTCAGTTAACTTCGGGCCATAGTTCGACATTTACCTTCGGGCCATTTGCAATCTTACAGGTTACAGCCAGTTAAACCTGCCACAACACCCATCAAACAAACCAGGACCCTTCTAGCGTGACACCAAAAATGGTGTCCAAACCATCGACACCAAGAGGTTAGGGCCCACTCCAAAGTCTAATTTTTATGAGAATGTTCTCCGCCTCATATAGATAGTCCTTACAAAAAATCAGTTCATTTTAAAATCTCTAACCCTATCAAAAGTTTATCTCAATCAACTGTAAAAAAAATAAATAATATAATGAGGAACAAAGTCAACTTTAAATGGGGTTAGAAGTTTTAGAATTGGCTGATTTTTTATGAAGATGATCTACATAGGAAAGGGAACATTCTCAGCAAAAAATCAAGCTTTGGAGTGGGCCCTAACCCCTTGGTATCGATGGTGTCGACAACATTTTTGGTGGCATGCTAGCAAAATCCAACAACTAATGCATTTGTTTCAGTTACTTGTGGTCCCTACAACTATATAAGTTGGATCTAAGTATTTCTACCTTGGTGGGAACCATAAAATCTTGAGTTCCAAACCAATAAACTGTTGTTGTAATGGGTAACGGTGGGTATTTGCACTACCAATCCTTCCTCCTTGTTTTGAAGGGGACTGATATTTCCATACAACTTCTTACTTGTTACCCCAACTATCCTTACACTCCTATTACACCCTCCGATACACTATACACTAGAATAAAATTGCATTCTCAAGAATTTGAGTCCATTCTAGTTGTTGGTTCATTTATTCAAATCTCAAAATGAGGACTTGAACATCCAAAAGCGGCATCGAGTCTTGAATCAAGTTTTTCAGTTTTTAAGCTTTCGTATTGTATTCTTATGCTTTTATTATCAGTAAAAGTCCAATCCTTCCATAGAGTTCTGTGTGTAATAATAACATTACAAATAGTTCAGTTTCAGTGTGTAATAAAGCTCCAAGTTCAGTGTATTGTGTAACTGGTATGGGTTTGCAAACTTAAAAGAGGGTTGGATTTGCAATTCCTCCTCAACATTCTTAAGTTGTCATCCAAACATCGACTAAAACCTTATAGGCTTGTCAAAGACTAAAAAATTAGTCGAATTAACGATAAAATGGTTGTTCAAAAAAGTGCAAAATTTTTAGGTACTTTTTTTTAGGATGATCTACATGATGAGTAGATCACTCTCACAAAAATCAGTCCTCAGATCATCTTAGGGCGGGCTCCACAGGCAGGGTGTAAGAGTAAGTTGGGTGTAACATTTAAATAGTTGGGCGCAATTATCTGCTCCTGAGTTTAAATACCGAAGTTGTAACTGAAATAACGGCCAAACCAAATCCAACTAGGGGTCGAGAAGCGGGAATTCTGACTGACTGAGTGAGCTCCGGTTTCAACTTTCAATCAAAAGCGAAGAAGGTTCAGAAACCAAAATAGAGAGATGAAACTTTTCGGGGTTCTTAGTAGGTGCAGAAATTTCACGATAAGAGAAACCCTAATGTCTGTAACTGGTGGAGTTCAGAAATTAGGGTTCCAAAGACGGTTTTCTAACTGCTCTAACGAAGAACCAGAACTAAAAGAGTTCACAAATTACCTAGACAATCTGAAGAATTACGAGAAATCAGGTGTACCCAAAGGCGCAGGAACCGATTCCGACGATGGGTTCGATATGGGGAGAATGAATCGATTGATGGAACGTCTTGGAAACCCTCAGTCGAAATTTAAGGTCTGAATTCATTTTCAATTGTCTCTTGTTCTGCTAATTTTGAATCTACAAAGTGAGTTCTCTTTTTTTACTCTATTTAGGTTTTCAGATACTAGTTGGAGTATCGGAACTTTAAGTAGCGTAGAAGTTGTTTGATGACGGTTCTGTATGAAGGAAAAATGACAGAAGTTAGTCCGACTGATTACGGATTTGTGGTTCCCCTGTTTCATTCAGCAGTGGCATTTTGGGTGCAGTGATTCAGACTGAAGACAGAATTTACTAAATAGTTTAATGTGGTCGAAAAATTTGTTAGATTGATTTCTCAATTATTTTGTTTCAGAACTAGAAAACAAGGCAATACAGCTAATCAGAATATGTTCATCATGTGTGTTGCTCATTAAATGTAGAGCATGTATTGTTTTCTTTCTTTCTTTGTTTTCTCTACCAGTTTCATAATCTTCAATTGAAGCAGTAATTCTCAAACCCAATTGCTCAAGTGAGTTGTGAATCCTGAAAAAGACATGAATTTGATCCATCAAATGAGAATATAGGCTGTGTAGTTGTCGCGCTAAGAAGAACATCCTCCTATCTTATTGAATAGATTGTTTCCTTTTTCGCCCAAGTTTTTCAATATTATATATATGAGTGAAGTTATTTGACTCCCTGGCATGATTTTAATTATAGGCTGTGCACATTGCTGGTACTAAGGGAAAAGGATCAACTGCCTTGTTTCTCTCCAATATTTTATGGCAAGAAGGGTACTCTGTTGGATGTTATACTAGGTATGGTTTAGTGCTGCGTATTTCCACAATGTTCTTCAAGATTTAAGTGTTCCACATCTTTTTCCTTCTACATGAAAATATTTGTCCTATCTCATTATCGAAGGCCTTGTATGGTTACTACGAAAAGTTTTCTGCAGAACTAACTCATGTTGCTAGTCCTATGTACAATAGGTTGGAAGGTAAAATTTCTTAGTTCTTAAGATTTTTAAGTTGAAGCCATCAACAAATGTTCTCCGTTTTTGGATGGAAATAAGGGATATATTTCCAGATTTAATTGGCTGGTGGACGAACTCCATCCCTCCTCCTCTCCTTTGGATTCATTCATATACCTTCCATCATGGCACAAGCCCAATCAGACGAAAAAAATTAAATTTATGGGACACTATTTTGGGCGCAAAAATATTTACATGTAAGATGTAACAAAATAAAACAAAATTTTGTTTTCCATGGAAGTTGTCCCCGAGCAGCCATACAGGACCTAAAAGTATAAGTTTCCATTTCTTTATGCAGCCCACATCTTTGGAGTGTCAGAGAACGCATTTTGTTGGGAAGAAAGGGGGACCCAGTATCAGCAAAGGCCTTGAATTGTCTTTTCCTTCGAGTTAAAAACATTCTTGACCAGTCGATAGAAATGGAAAATGGATCTATCAGCCATTTTGAGGTACTAATTGGTGGGACGAGACACTCATATCCATTAATTTCTCTAGACACTTCTCTAGAAAGGAAAATATTCATTGAACTGATTGTAGATAATAAGACTATACTATGTATTTTCCTAATAGAATTAGATACTAATCACAGAGTAACAGAAGGTCCACAACGACTGCAAATTCCATAGATTTCATCTAATTGTTTGGATAAACAAGAGAGTTTTGAAAGAAAATGACACATTTATAGAGAGCCTATGGATTTTCAAACAACAATTATGACTTAGATCCCATCTTTAACCAATATATACAGAAGCCTAAAAAGCTGCATCCTGAAGCTACACAAGCATTAAGACTGGTTGCGATAAACCAATCAAAAGGTCACTTTTGGAACATGTAGTGGACTAAACCAGTTGAAAAGTCTTGTTACACCTCTGCAGTCAAGAAATACAACTCTTAGTTGAACTGTTATATTACTTATATGAATCAAACAACAAAGTTTTTCAGTGTTACCTCACTTATCTTCATTTATGATGCTTTCTATTTGTTTAGAGACGGGAAAGAGCATACTTAGATTTTTGTTTTGTTCATGCACTTCCACAGTTAGATTCTGGTGTTTGACCTTTTACTTGGTTATGATCTAGCTTCTGTGTTATTTGTATCTCTACCATTTTTACTAACAGATATAGAATTTGCAGGTTCTCACTGCTGTTGCATTCACCCTATTTGCTCAAGAGAATGTTGATATTGCAGTTGTTGAGGTGAAGTATTTCTTTACCCTCTTAATTGAAGTAGTTCCTATGGGCAAGTCCATTTCTTTATCCTAATTTGCAACCTCTATGATAACCTCCCACTTTGATACCAGATGTGAATATGTTTGCACTTCTTTAGCAAAACAACCATGGGATGTGGAAAATTTGTTGTACCTTGGAATTTGAGTACATTGTTTTCTTTCCCTTTTTGACCTTTGAATCTTTGTGACAGGCTGGTTTGGGTGGAGCACGAGATGCCACAAACGTATTTTCTAGCTCTGAGCTCATGGCATCAGTTATAACAACAATAGGAGAGGAACATTTGGCTGCACTTGGAGGTTCCTTGGAAAGCATTGCAATAGCCAAGTCAGGAATTATAAAACATGCTTGCCCAGTTATGCACTTTCTCACTTCTCCTTTGCATATTTATGTGAATTTACTGTGTGTCAAATACAGTGAAATCACAGATAGCCTAGTTATCACCTAATTAATATTTTTTTCTCTCTATGTATACTGGATCTTATTCATTGACTGTGAGGCATTCAAACTTTTCAGGTGGTGCTTGGTGGACCATTCAAACCACACATTGAATGTATTCTCCGCGATAAAGCTTCCTCAATGAGCTCACCTGTTGTATCAGCATCTGCTCCTGGAAACAGAAGCACCATCAAAGGTGTCAAAAGAAATGATGGAAAACCATACCAGTCTTGTGATATACACATTCAAGTGGAGAAAGACCTGCGGTTGGTATGCACACCATTGCTCTTTCTGATAGCTCAGATTTTGTTCATGAAGATATTTTTTTTTCCCTTGGAGTTTTACTATTATTTAATGAATTTAAAACTACGTTTTGAAACTCTTAATGCAGTTTATTGAATTATCTGATGTGAGAATGTGTATGCTTGGAAGTCACCAGCTTCAGAATGCTGTAACTGCCACTTGTGCAGCACTTTGCCTTCGTGATCAAGGCGAGTAATTATTCTCACAAGAATTTCACATTTAGGATTGTGAATTTAATTTTTTTAATGATCTACTAAGATCTGGTTTTCTGCTTCAAAAGTAAGGAAATATATGTGGTCAATTTTGCATTATTTATGAATTGTATAATTCCACAGACTTGGGTTCGGCTCCCAGCGTCATCACTTGTCTACCTATAAAAAATATGTATATACATATATATACTTCTTAAGTTGGTTTGAGTTTTACATTCTCAAGTTTTTACACAGCGTGCTCCATGGAGGCAATTACATAATTGTTTTCTCATCTCATGTATTTGTGGATGTGCTAGGGTGGAGAGTGTCAGATGAATCCATCCGTGTTGGTTTAGAGCGTACATATTTGCCTGGAAGAAGCCAATTTTTAACGTCTGGGGAAGCTGAGGCATTTGAACTACCTGGGGTGACGATACTGGTTGATGGAGGTCTAATTCTGATTTCACGTATTTGAGTGCATGTCCTTTATATTGCTGCCATTTTTAGATTGCATTTTCAGTGTCAAGATTACTTACTTTTGATCTTTAACTATCCAATTTCTCATTGGAATTCATAAATATTTACAGCCCATACCAAAGAATCTGCCAGAAGTCTAGCCGACACAATTCAGTTGACACATCCAGATGCACAATTAGCTCTTGTAGTAGCAATGGCAAATGACAAAGACCATGTAGCTTTTGCAAAAGAATTTCTTTCAGGTATGACTAATATTCTGCAATGTCATTCTATGAACTTTTGTTAATGACTACATTGAATTCGGGTTTTTTTTAATCCTCCTAAGTTCTTCAGGTAGAAAACCAGAGGCTGTATTTTTTACAGAAGTTAGCATTGCTGGAGAGAGATCCAGAATGACTTCAGCTTCATTGTTAAAGGACGCGTGGGTTCAAGCAGCCACAAAATTGGGAATTAGCTTTTCAGATATTCGAATTGGAGGTGACGAGAAGTTTCTAACGGAGCAATCAGGATGCTCTTCCGTGGTCGGGAAACACAAACCCGTATTGGCTATTGGTGGATCAGTGGAAGAGTCCATGAAGGTGGCAAATGAGATCCTCAGAGTGAGATCAGATGGTCGACCAAGTCTAATTGTTGTCACTGGCTCTCTCCATATTGTTTCATCACTATTAGCTTCTCTCCAAAGGTAATTTGTTTGTTTTCTCACATTTCATGTGAAAGCAAATTTTGAGTAGTTCTTGTTACCAGTATATCATAGCAGATGGTTCTTTTGGTTGTGATTGTGCAAGTTAATGCATATTAAGTGTGGTTCGTCGATCCGAAAATGAGTTTTCAAAAATAGGTTACAACCCAAGAATCTGAGTTGTATTCAAGAACTTCTTATTATCCGAAAAAACATGTTTGGTAATATTCGAAAACTATTTTCGAATTTAAGTAACTTTGGAGCTTGGAAATGGATACAATTTCACTAAAACACTGAACATTTTATTTATTTTTTTCTTTCTGAGATTGGTATAGTATGGTAACTAGATTGTATCAACATCACCAGCAGTGCACCACACAAATCAGATTCTTTTCTTGACCGCTTGTCCAACGCGACAAAATTGATTGGATGGTTAGTTGGGTAGAATGTATGTTGACCCAGCCTTTTATAAGAGGTTCCTTAATTGGCTCTTATTTGATTGGTGGGTGGGTCCCACCACACTAATCATACACCCAAATGTGGAGGACAGGTCAGGGATAAGCATTAATCAAAGCAAAGATTGGTAACTGTTTTGGCTTGTCAAACAGTAAGTGCAAAATTTGTTGTTCATCCGCCAGCTCTATATTTCATGGCTTGTTCATGCACAGAAGTTCGCTTCTGTGCAGAACAGAAGCTTGTTTGTGAGCAATGAGCAGAAAAGCTTTTTGGCTCAATGTGGTGTCTGATAAATGGTTCAATGCTTATTATTGGTATTGCGAGTTCCATGTTTTTTCAATTGATTGAATGATTTTTAATACTTAAAATGCATAAAAATATGTGGGGCGTATGCCGTCGGGTCATTTATTGAACACCAACGGCACCGCGTCTGGCCAAATAGAAGTACTCGTTTGCGAGGTAGACCGAGTCAATGTAAGGTGATGAGACTCATACAACTTGGAATGGATCAGTCAAACTTATGGGGTTTAGACTCTAAGAGAACTTTTAACTCTTATTTATTTAGATACTAAATTGAGATCTACACAACCTGTAGATCATTTTCGATAATTATATCGTTCTAAAACATTTAATTCCATTGAAATTTAGATGATTTGTGAACCGTTTATTTTTATCGTTAGTTTTACACCCATTTTAGTAGTTGGGATCTTTAAATGTTTTAGAGTAAGATATTTTTTATACGATGATGACCTATGTGACGAGAAGTCGAAGAGATCATCTTCACACCATTAAATCATCTATATCTACTATCTAATATTATAAAGAGGCTTCAACGAGCTAACAATGCGATTCATCAGAGCCATGTATGAATTCAACGTCTTTTACAAAAATATCAATTGCATCCTATTAGTTTAAATTCTTAGCTACAGTCGGCTTACACCAGTCAGTGAAATCGTGCAAAACATGTGCAAGGAGTCGTACGTATATAGGCCCCCACAAATTATTGTAGGAATAAACTTGAATGCCGAATCCTAAATTCATAGTTCATTAATCTAAAACGATAAATCAGAGTTCAGAGTTCAGAGAGAGATGATGAATAGGTTGGATGCATCATGAAATGAAATGTGTAGTGTGTACGGCACTGTATGCAACGTGACTCAGTCAGTGGTTTTGTTTTGGAGTTGTGAAAATGAAGGTGAAAGAAAATACGAAAAAGTCAAAACATCAATAAAAGCCGAGCCACTCAAACTGGTGGTTCTGTCAACATCGCCACCGCTGGAATCTGATGTTGAGAGTTCTGCTTCTTCTACTTCATCCCCTGTACCTATTAGCGTCAATCAAATGGCTTTTCTTTTCCATCTCTTATCTATCAACGCCATCGCTTAATATGTCAATGGTTGCTCCAATTGCGGGCGCGTTTCATGTTCAGAATAGTCTGGAAGAGAAAAGTCTTGCAATCTAATATATAAGATTTCGAATCTCTTTATTTATTATGACAAATTTAGTGGAGTCTAACAATCCAAAGATTCCTAGATTTTTACTTAATAAGTGGGATCCAAAAATCTAATCAACTTTACATCTGCTAAGAGATTGATAGTGCACTTTAAAAAGGCGTTTTGTGTGATGGTCAGATGATCGGTGCGCAAGCTTCAAAAGTGGGATTTAAGAAAACAAAACAAAAACACAAACACAAACGGTGGTTCCTCTCATCCATCCTTCCTTCTCCCACTATTTAGTCTTCTACCTTTAAACCTATGGAACCATAGATTTTCAAATTGAATTCTTAGACTCTCGCTACCTTTGCCCTTAACGATTAATTTTGAATTTGGTGCCTACAAATTTAATATGATATCAGAATAGGGGACGTATGATAAATTTAGAAAGCATGTATTCCATGTCATCCAATAAAATACCATGTTCAAAATAACGCCTCACATAAAAGTATTAAGTTTGTGGGCATTCAACTCAAAACTAATTAGCAATGAGTGGTGTGATCCAGGATCATTATATATTAGACTATTCTCATCACGCCTCCTCACGTGTGGGGTACTGAAACTCTTTTTGGGTGGCGGGGAGTACGTGTGGCCGTTGGGCCTATCACGTGTGGGCCTGCGCTTTGATACCATATTAAGTTTGTAGGCATCTAACTCAAAACTAATTGACAATGAGTGATGTGACCTATGATCATTATATATTAGGTTTGTTAAGCATATCCCAGGTGAGACTATTCTCGTCAAAAAGATCCATTGAATACCATGGCACATAACACTGTAGATGACTATGCATCAAGAATTTGATGTGGATGTTAAACATTGAAAACTTTTTGGCTCCTTCAAATCCAGAATCCGTCTTTAGGAGATGTTTTGTGACTAATCAGTCCCCAAGACACATCTCATCATTACCATCATATCTGATCTGTATCATCTGATGGTCCTTAAACTTTGAGTGGTAGAGATAGAGAAAGAAAGGAGTGTGGTGGGGACCACCTGGGACTCACCGGTCATTGACGAATAAGCAGCTGGTCGGTCAGAGTGAGATACGGACACAAAGACTCTTTCTCTTCTTTTGAGATCCAAAGACTAATAAAATAAATAAAAAACACTCCAAAACCACACTTTTTTATTTATTCACCAAAACACACACAAACAACAAAACAGCAAAAAAAATTAAAAATAAATCGCCACGATTTTCTTTTCACCACGGAAAATTGTGCGTTTTTCTGCATGGCATGGGAATGCACTAAAAAACTGAAAGAAAATTGTTGCTTGCGTCTCAAATTATATATATATTAGGTATATCTTTTTTGAGGAGAAAAGGAAATAAAATGCATTAAGAATGAAATAATAAAAGGTTACAAATGTTCAGGGAGGAACAAAGAGGACCAGGGGTGCTGTTCAAAGGCCTACATCGTTACACAAATAAGCAATCCCAATTGAAAATACACGAGTCAAAATGTATCCTGAAGTCCTCGAAATTTGTGGATATCCAAAAGTGAATCAGGGATTTGATCTCTACACTTATAGAGAACGGGTCAAGAGCTTTGTTTTCAAAAGCCCTCCTATTTCGTTCAGTCCAGATTACCCAAAAAACCGCCGCTGGGATGAAACTCCAAAGTCGTTTTCCGTTCTTTGAGAAACCTTTTGACGACCAACAGTGTGCAAGATCCAAGATTTCATTGGGGAAGCACCAACTCCACCCGTTATTTGGGAGGATGAGTGACCAAATTTTCCTGGAGATGTGACAATGGAGGAGGAGGTGCTTGGGGGTTTCGAGGTCGTGTTGGCATAGATAGCAGCAGTTTGCGAGGTGGTGGTTTCTTTTCTGAAGGTTATCTAGGGTAAGGATTTTGTTTAGAGATGCCAACCAGAAAAAGAAGCAAGTCTTGTATGGAATTTTGGGGTTCCACACCACCTGATATGGATATTCTT
>MVGT01004035.1:539526-598710 GCA_002174775.1 Macleaya cordata
TACAATGAAATGTTATTCCTTCATTTAGGAAACTAAAGAGGCTATGGGTTTGCTGTAACTAATCTCATTCTTCTTGTATGATTCTATCTACTACTATTCATATTAATGGAGCTGTTTTACAGCCCCATCTACAATGTGTATTTATTTGGGAAATTGAAGTTTGGTTTCATATTTATCCCAATTTCTGTTATGAGAACCAAGTATTCTGTAGGATCTGTAGATTAAGGGGGGAAAAAAATGTAAATTTGGTCACTGAACACTAGAGAAGTAGTTGGCCCTCATTCTTCTTGTAGATACATTCTCATACTTCATGTTTGTTTTTATGTACTGATTTATGTTTTAATGTTAGTAACCATTTGTCTTATATTTCAAAACAAATATATACGTTTTAAAGTTAGTAACTGCATCATTTGTATTACAGAAAAATGTAATCTTTTTGTTGGGGGTTGGATCCCGGATCCATCCGGCCCGATTTACACTAATGAGAGCTGCAATTTCATTGGGGGTGATCAGAATTGTATGAAGAATGGGCGCCCCGATTCAGGTTATCTTTATTGGAGATGGAATCCACGGGGTTGTGAATTACCGCGATTCAATGCAGAGAGATTTCTTGATTTCATGCGGAATAGATCATGGGCATTCATAGGTGATTCGATTTCTCGCAACCATGTCCAGTCATTGCTCTGCATTCTCTCGAAGGTGCACTCAGTATTACTATTTGAATTTGTAGTGTAGCTTTGGTCTTCTAAATCATGAATTGAGTTAAGCCCTTTTTATCTACTGACTGCTGTTACTCTTCTTTGACTGTTTATAAGAACCGAATTACAGTATTAGTTATAAAGTCATTGACTTTACTAGTTACTAGTTACTACTGGTTTTTCTAACTCAGTTATACTTGACATCTCAAAACCAAAAAAGAGAATAAACAAGGAAGGAAAGAAAGAAAATAGGACTAGAGTTTCTAAGTCTATTGCTCTAATACATCTGAATTCTGAACTCCTTAGAAATTTGAATCTAAGATAGTAAGTGGAATCCTTAGTGTACCCAAGAATTTATTTATGCTATCTGTTGGGACCACTTTATGTTTTAGGTTTATGATCATAAGAACATTGAGCTCAATTTCACTTGACCTTGATAAGTTGAAGACCGTGGCTCATCCTTCCTCTAGATGCTTCTCTTCTGCTTGTTACAGGAGTTATTAGTTTGCTTTATGGGATTTTGGAAATTTCACTTTCCCATTAGAAGATTTAAGAGATCAAAGTCTCAACCTCAAGGACCTGGTTCGATAATGGCTTAACACTAAGGTAGCATCATTTTGTCTTTCTTGTATTAGCAGTTGAGTCAGTAGGTGATTTGATCTCACCTCCATAGCTATTCTGTGGATACTAAGTTTGTGTAGAAATTGCTTAGGAATTCATTACTCATGATGGACCAAATTACCTTGTCCTCTTGTTACACAACACTGCCATGTATCCTTTGCTACTTCAAAGTTCAAACTATTAATTTCCCTTCCTTGTACTCGTGAGCTTTGAAATCCAGGTAATTCATAATGAGTGTAGTACCTGTTTCCTCTCTTGTGTAGTTTCCTCGTTGTATATTAATCTTGCATATGCTTTATCTTTATATAGAAACTCTGTTTACAGATCAAGAAAAAAATAGTATCCATTTGGATACTTCAATATTATGTCCGTTTCAAAAAAATAAATTTACTTCAATATTATGTGTGAAAAGCCATATCTGTGAATCTGTGATATCTCTACTATTATATAAGAGACTACAATCAGGGTTGAAAATGGCTCAAAATACGCTGTCAATACAGGCGTTCGTAGTCCGTCCAAACAAATGAAATGTGTTTTCCCAAATGTCCCTCTAAAGACAACTACTAATGCATATCATCCTCCTATTGTGCAATACACGTGCACTTGTCCTTGTTTTGGTAATGCAGCTGATCGCTAAGTAGCAAAGCAAGCATTATTGTATTAGAACAGCCATTTTAGGTTGTTTTGCGCTATTTGGGAAAACTACAGTTTGGTATTTTTTTCTGCCCCTTTGCATTACCACGCCACTCCCAGCGAACGCATGATTAGGGTGTTGTGAAGTTGAGATGAGGAATGATGTGGACCATTATGAAGTGTGATGCGGAATAACGTAACTAATGGGTAGGAGAAACTATTGAAATCACCATTTTCTTTATGTTTATTTTGCATTCGCAATATCCTCACAGCATGACCTATTGCTTCAATAACCAGCTACACTACTATCACCACCACCACCACCACCACCTCTATTACCACCATAATAACTGGACACCAAAACATTAAAATACTACTAAGCATCACCCTCAAGTGATATCTGTAGTTATTATATCAAGTGCTTTGCAATGTAAGAACCTTGTCCTTCCTCTAGGAATTTTCAAGAATTTTACTACGGTACTGAAAACTTAGATCTGAAGGATAGTTGTTATTCAGCATGATTGCTTATTGCAAATCTTAGATGGAAAGCTGTTGAGATCTACCATGATGATGGTTTGTGCTTAGTAATTCTATTTTTACTTTAAATCATCATGCTTCATTAGCTATATAGCATCATATTTTCTTCATCAGATGGTTTCTTCTTACTCTGAATCCCAAGAACTTGGTTTTTTTTTTTCTGCGGGGGAACGAACTTGTTCGAAGTTTAGCATGGCTGATGAACTCGAATTATTATGCATCTCAGGTGGAAGCAGCAGATGAGGTTTACCATGACGAGGAGTACAAATCCAAAAGATGGCACTTCCCCTCTTATAACTTCACCCTCTCTTTGATCTGGTCCCCCTTCCTTCTTAAGGCTGTCATTTCTGAAGATAGGAATGGCATCTCAGCATCCGATGTTCAGTTGCATCTTGATGAACTTGATAAAAAATGGACAGACCAATATCAGAGCTTTGATTATGTTGTAATGTCTGGTGGGAAATGGTTTCTCAAGAATTCGATCTACTATGAGAACAACACAATCGTGGGCTGCCACAATTGTCAAGAGAAGAACTTGACAGAATACGGATTCGACAATGCTTATCGAAAAGCCCTTAACCTGGTGTTCAACTTCATCATCAATTCCAATCACAGCAGCTTAGTTTTGTTTAGGACTGCCTCACCAGATCACTTTGAGAACGGGCAATGGTTCAGTGGAGGGACTTGCCAACGAACTGTACCATTTAAAGAGGGAGAGATTAGTTTAAAACACGTCGATGCTATGATGCGTAATATGGAGTTTGAGGAATTCAATAGGACAGTTACTGCAGGATCCCAAACAAGGGTAAATCTGAAACTATTAGACACTACCCGCCTTGCGTCGCTCAGGCCTGATGGGCATCCTGGCCCATACAGGAACTTTCATCCGTTCGCTGGGGATAAAAACGCCAAAGTTCAGAATGATTGTCTGCACTGGTGCTTGCCTGGACCAATTGACTCTTGGAATGATTTAGTTATGGAGATGGTGATCAATGGTTGAGATTCTCAGCTACGGAATGTGACGATAATATAACCGATTCTTGGTTTGGTTAACCATTTATGGGGCTCTTGGCATGGGAACTTGGTTGAAAGCTTTGACAAATTATTAAGGTTGTGGAGGTTAGTGGTGGAGTTAAATACTTCAGGCCGGTCATTTTTTCCATGGTTGTATGTGTATTGACTTGGCTGTTTACATATTTATTCATGATGATAGCTGAAAACTTGCAATTTGGAGTTCTTTGTAATGTTTTGTGTTTTTTGCAGAACAAACAACATTTACTCCAAATGCAAGAAATGATATTGTTTTCATTGGAATATATATATATTAGGTATACAATCAGAGTTTTCAAGTCCTTTCCAGATGTGCTATTATTGGTTAAAAAAAAAAAAAATAGAAAAGGTCACTGTTAAAGGGATTGTTCATCTTAGATGGAGGGTTACCCTCAGTTAAAGGGATAACCTAAAAACGTCCAAAATGGTTATGGGTTGGCCTAATTTTACTAAGGGGTGTTTCTTTTTATTGTCCAGAATTCTTGGTGGTTGGAAGGCTTGGAAGTGGAGTCTTTAAATGGAAACCTAATCTTTTGGCATGGAGAAGCCACCCTAAACACAAAAACACCATTCTTATCAAGTCAAAGGCAGCGAACAATATCTAGCCTACTACCTTAAGGGGTTCGGGCGTGCTACAGTGTCGAGCCGGAACGAGCACGTATGTGCCCCTTTTGGATATGTTTTTGGAGCTTATTTTTTAGTTACATTTGATTTACACCTACAAGTGGGATTGCAAAGAGACGATCAATGAGTGAATTTTTGTGACAAAATTCTATTCATCTTAAAATTTGCTTACTTAATTATTGTATTATATATTTCTCTCATTTTATTTTTGCACTTTATTTATATATGCATGTGTGATTCGCGTTGGAACAATCTAAAGGCAAAAATTTTGTGAAGACCTCTACATATGCATTTATAAATAAAAATCAGTCCTTGAATAATGTCCATACATATGCATTTGTTAAATAAAATCAATGTAAAAAATAAGTCCAACATTAAAAATACATGTAAAGCACATATCCACGTGCTCGTCAATTTAATGCCCTTGGAGTTTTTGCAGTTTTATCCTCAAGAGGTACAACACTACATCAATAATAAAATGGAGTCCTTATACACTCATCTATGAATTCACATCCACTAAATTTATCCGCTAACGTATAACTAATTAAATTTAAAAAGAAAAAATTATAATTATATATAAATCACTTTTTCTTTAAATTTAATTAAAGACATGTTAATAGATAACTTTAATGAATAAAATTTACGGATAAGTATAAAGTTTATCAATAAAATGTCCACGCCGTTTCATTCAGGCTGGATAAAATGCGTGAACTAGAGATACTGCCCCTCCCGCTGGCACAAAAATGTGAAAGCCTGATAGATACGTTACAATGGAAAAGGATATATATCATATCATTAAGGATTTTGTTAACATGTGCCCTTAGGTACATGATAAGCTTTTAGGTTTTGTGTTTTGTTTAGTTTCTTAAGTTTGTCCTAATGGACTGATTTTTGGATATGTATGTTATTTATACTATTTGGATCATATCCAAAAAAAATCAGCTCAATCGGAGACCTCTAGCACCCTTTAGCACCACGAACACTAAATTTAGATTTTAATAGTGTGAATGAACGGCTGACATTTAAAGTGATTTGTTTGCAGGTTAGATATTTTTGATTAAGCTGATTTTTTGTGGATATCCTAACTTACAAAAAAAAACTCATTTAAAAACAACCTTACGGTGGACCCTATCATTATTGGTTTACATTTTCAATAAAATGTGTGGAATATAAAAGAATGGTGGGTACAGACTACAGGGTATATGGGTCCCAAACCACGAAATTCCCAACCATACTAATTAATTATTTCCAGCCGCGGGGACCTGATCATCGGGAAGTGTGGATCTCAGTCTTGCTCTCTCCTCTTTAAATATTGCATTAAAAAATAATGTCTTTTTGAACCATGTGAGATGTTCTCTTATTAATAACTACCTATTTATATGTCCCTTTCCCTCCCATCCAACCAACTACAAGTTATTTTAATCGGTATATTTTGTTTACTCTGGGTTGGTATCTAGTGAGTTTTTATGAAAATTCACAATTTAAAATTCTATTGTTTAAATTTTAGATACAATATAAAATTAGAACTAAAGTACAATTAATAGAATTTAAATTGTAAATTTTTGTAAAAATTCATCGGTTATCAATTGCCAAGTACAACTTAATTGATAAAAATTGTTGTTTTTGATAATGTCTTGAATTTAAATTTTGTTTGCAGTTTGAATAGATTTAAAAAATATTAAAAGAATGTGTACAATTTAAAAGCATATGAATACTATAGTTAGTCTTCTAACATTTGCAAGTAGGTGATTTATCTCTTTTTTGCGTTTGAAATACGAGACAACTTGAGGAAATTTTTTTGTTTTTTTGACAAATTGCAGGACTCTTTGTGAAATTGATCTTTTGTCATTGAAGTTGTGATCAAAGGCATTATTGTCAAAACAGAGTGTTACATAAAGGTAACTTTACTTGCACCCCATAAAGTATTGATCTTCAAAGCTTTGTCACCCTACAGTAAATTTTTAACCAAATTTTTTGAAGAGGTTAAAATAATCAGAATGATCTCATTGGAAAAAAGAAAAAAGAAAAAAAAAAAACTGTTGGTTCTTGAAATGGTACCTACTTCATCAGTAGAAAATTAATTACATATGTTTTCAGACTTTACACCTGCAAGAAAAAAACAAGAAGTTGGGTGATGTTTGTGCAATATCATTGTCTAATTGGAAATTTCTAGTTGTAAAGCTCTATGCTGAGGAGAGTAAAGTTGTGTGGTTCCTTTTCTTCTTCTCAGTCTTCTTTTTCTTCTCCTTTCTTCAGTTTTGTTGTAGAATTTTTCTTATGTTTTAGAGAGAGAGAAAATGGTGAAGGAGATGAGGTTCGAGTGGAACCCATGGTCTCTTCGCAAGCAAAATCATTTATTTGTCAAGTTTGCTGTCTCAATTCTTTTAATGGGTCTTGCTTTTCGTTTCTTTTACTCTCACTCAATGGGAGTTTCGCCTGTCACTGAAACTCCTTTTATAGGGACAACAGTAGCTGAGGAGGCACCGGCTCCTGCTGAGATCTCTGTCCAGGTTCCGGAGAACAGAGATCAAATTATTCCTCAGAAAGGTTAGTGATTTTAGTGCTCATTTTGAGTTTGGGTTTTTGAAGTAATTGCAGAAATGAGCAAAATCAAAAGAAAATTTCTGGTTTTAGAAGTACCCATCTCTCTCTCTTCTCCCTTGTCTTTTGTTTTTTGGAGAAATGGGTGTTTGAGAAATTGGTCTGGTTTCATATTAAACCTCACAGAATGCAACCAAGAGTTTTCTGTGATCTGTACAGAGGATGTTATTCTGTCATTTAGAAACTAAAGTAATTATGGGTTTTGTTTTAATTAATCTCATTTTTCATGCCTGATTTTATCTGATTTTTTATTCATATTAATGTAGCTGTCTTCTTCTTGTTTTTCCTGTGATCTATCATGTGTTTTGATTTGGGAAATTGAGGCTCTGTTTCATATTTAACCCAATATTTCTGATGAGAACTAAGAGTTCTGTATGATCTGTACAATTTTTTTTAAAGAGATGAATGATCTGTAAATTAGTTTGTCACTGTAGAATAGAAAAGTGGTTGGCCTTTCTATCAACAAACTTATACTTCATGTTTATTTTTATGTGCTGATTTTATGTTCTAATTTTAGCAACTGCACCATTTGTAATGCAGAAAAATGTGATATTTTTGTTGGTGATTGGATCCCGGATCCATCCGGCCCGATTTACACTAATGAGAGCTGCCATGTCGTTGAGGGTCATCAGAACTGTATGAAGAACGGGCGTCCCGATTCAGGGTACCTTTATTGGAGGTGGAATCCACGAGATTGTGAATTACCACGGTTTAATTCAGAGAGATTTCTTGAGTTGATGCGGAATAAATCATGGGCATTCATAGGAGATTCGATTTCTCGCAACCATGTTCAGTCATTGCTCTGTATTCTCTCAAAGGTACATGCAGTGCTACTCTTTGAAATTTTTAGTGTAATTTAGGTCTTCTAAATCATGAACTGAGTTAATCCCTTTTCATCTACTGTTGCTGTTCTTTGACTCTCTATAAGAAGTGCATTACTTTCTCTTTAAATATTTCTGTTATATTATAGGTTTGTCCTTAGAAAAGCAGGTTAATCACCAAAAGTAAGTTTACAGAAATATCTGTTGCTCTAATAGACCATGTAGTAGTTATAAAGTTTTTTTTTTTTTTTTTTTAATTCATGGACTAGTTTTAAAGCCACTAACTTTTAGTTGTTAATACTTGTTTTTCTGAGTCAGTTAACACTTCAAAATGAGAAAAAAAAAAAAAAAAAAGGAAAGAAAGAAGGAAATTAAGGAAGAACGACAAAGACAAGAATTTCTAAGTCTGTTGCTCTAATACATCTGAACACCTTAGAATTGAGAACCAAATAAAAGTAACTGAAAAATTTCACTTTCCTTTTAGAAGATTTAAGGGATCAAGTCAAAGTCTCAAGGGCCTGATTTGTTGTGGGATTAACACTAAGTTAGCATATAATTTTATCTCATCTTGTGCTAACAGCTGAATCAGTAGGTGATTTGATCTCACCTCCATGGCTTTTCTTTGGTATGTAGAAGTTGACAAGGAATTCATTACTCATGAGGGACCAAATTACTTTTTCCTATTCTCTTTTTTTTTTTTCTATAAATTTCTTCTTTACCAATAATAATAATAAAGAAATGGAGTTGTATCCTTGTCGGACTCTTCAATTTGTAGTGTAAAAAGCCGTATCTTGGCTTTGTCAGAGCTGTGTTCTATCTTATCTGGGTAACATTGCTGATCATTGAAGTGGTAAAGCAGGTATAAGTGTTATTAAGGGTAACACTGAAAGAGAAGAAACCTAAACATCCTCAATTTTGCATATTTCGCCTCCTTCTGTTGTAGGCTTTGGTTCTAGAGCAATTCATGTTGCTTTTAATTGGTTGTTGGTGTGGATATCTCAGTACGGGGTCCCGAATGGGATTTTGCCCTTTAAATTGTGATGCTTCCTGCCTTCCTGTGGTGCTTGCTCACAATAGCATTTATTCAGAGACTGACTATTCAACTAATGAGACAACTTTCTAACCTCATTTCTTATGGATATTTTCAATTTAATCACAACTCAAGCAAGATGATTGTTGCTATATATTCTGTATGAAATTACCCATGCATGCAATTATTTGCTAATCCTATAAAAAGTTTGAATTCTTTGTGTTTTAGCATTTCTTATGGGATGAGAAAATTGGAATTCCCATGTTTTCTGCCAAGTTTAGAAGGAAATCAGCTGAACTGTTTCAGAGTGAACCCATATTTACCATTTTTTCTCCTGTCTTGTGTTTAAAGGTCTTGATGGAGAGGGCCACACGTAATTGAAAATGGTGAAAAGAAGTTTCCAACATTTATCTTTTATTGTTTGAATTTCAAAATGCTTTTTCACTTTATTTTTTCTTTTTATTATCTTTTATTTTCAAAGGTAAAGTGTTGACCATTATCTGCAGAACTTAAAAAAAAATAAAAAATCGTCGATGGAGTCATTTTAGGTCATGTTGCACTATTTTGTCTATTGAAACCTTTTCCTAGATGATGGTCTTATATAGGTGCTGAGTGGGATTTAATTCCAAACCTGAGCTGGAGGAATATATGCGATTTTGAAATTCCAGTAAAAAAAAATGTCGATGGACCTGATAATGCATTGGACTACAGAGTGTTCTGCTCATTTATGTATCTTCTTAGTTCGTATATTGACTGTACGTGGTTACTTAAACCCCTGAAAAAGAAAAAGAGAATAGCGTGTTGTGAAGTTGCGATGAGGAGTGACCCAAGTAATTTGAAGGCGATTCTATTGAAAATCACCATTTTCTTTATTTTTATTTTACATGCTTTCACAATGTTCTCACAGCACAACCTGTTAACTTAGATTGCCACTAAGTACTAGCACAAGTAGACAAAGACATTAAAAAACTACTAAACAACTGCATCCAGTAATATATGTAGTTATTACATCAAGTGTCTTTGCAATGTAAGAGCCTTGTTCTTCCTCTAGAAATTTCAATAATTTCACCAAAGTGCTGAAACCTAGTTCTACTGAAAAAAGAAATAGTTCTGAAGGATAGTTTTAATTAAGCAAGATGAGCTGATGAGTTACTTCAAACCTTGGGGGAAAGCTGAGATCTACCATGATGACAGATTGTACTTAGTAATTCTATTATTTTTCTTGTGGTTTAAATCACCATACTTACTTAGCTATGTAGCATGATAGCATCATATTCTCTGAATCGGATGGTATCTTCACTCTAAACCCGAAGATTTTACATTCCATTTGAACAAAGAAAATTCCAAGACATTGTTTGAAAATAAGTCTGGTTGGTAATATTGAATTATTATGCATTTCAGGTGGAAGCAGCAGTCGAGGTCTACCATGATGAGGAGTACAGGTCCAAAAGATGGCATTTCCCCTCCTATAACTTTACCCTTTCTGTGATCTGGTCTCCTTTCCTTCTTGACGCTGCCATTTTTGAAGATATTAATGGCTTCTCGAGCACCGATATTCAGTTGCATCTCGATGAACTTGATAGGACATGGACAGACCAGTATCAAAGCTTTGATTATGTGGTAATTTCTGGTGGGAAATGGTTTCTCAAGACTGCGATCTACTATGAGAACAACACAATCCTGGGCTGCCATTACTGTCCAGGGAGGAACTTGACAGAATTTGGATTTGATAATGCTTATCGTAAAGCGGTTAAGCTGGTTCTCAACTTCATTATCACTTCTAATCACAGTAGTGTAGTTTTGTTTAGGACCACCACACCCGATCATTTTGAGAATGGGGAATGGTTCAGTGGAGGGACTTGCAAAAAAACTGTACCTTTTAAAGAAGGAGAGATTAGTTTGAAAGACATTGATGAGATTATGCGTAATATCGAGTTGGAGGAATTCCAGAATGCAGTAACTTCAGGATCCGAAAAAAGGGTAAATCTGAAACTTTTAGACACTACCCGTCTTTCATTACTCAGGCCTGATGGGCATCCTGGTCCTTACAGACAGTTCCATCCGTTCTCGGAGAATAAAAATGCCAAAGTTCAGAATGACTGTCTGCACTGGTGCTTGCCTGGACCGATTGATTCTTGGAATGATTTGGTCATGGAGATGGTGATAAACGGTTGAGATTTTTTGCTACGGATTTGATTATATTATATATTTAATCATTTTGGGTTCTTGAGATATTCGGTTCAGAGCATCGACAAATTGTCAGAATGGTGCAGGTAGGTGAGGGGGAGCTACGTGCTGTAAATACTTTCGGGTCATTCTTTTCTTTTTCATGGATTTTACCAACTTTAGATTCAGAAATGAAAGCTTGCAATTTGGAAGTTCAAGTTCTTGTAAGGTTTTGTGGTTTTGCAGAACAACTCTAATTCCAAATGCAAGATGTGATCTTTGTTTCATTGTACATCAAGGGTAGAAGTAAACTTTGAGTGGTTTAAAACTTTTGATCCATAAAAGAAGTGGATGAAAATTTAAGCTCTTTGAATCGTCTATTTTACCGTTAATTTTCATGCAACTGTTGACGATGTTTAAAGCTTTTAAACTATGTAATTTATTGTAAGGGTGATCTACACGGTGATAATATCATCTTAAAAAATAAATAAAAATCAATCATATCTTGCATTTTTACTGATAAAAGAGAATATCATCTTCATAAGAAAATCATTCATTGAATCATTTTCATGTGACCCCAAGAAGAAAAGTGTAAACAGAGTGTAAGAATATTTGCAGAAGGTAATACTAATTACGGGTACCTGATAGGGGTTCAATACTACGTTCCCTTTATGTTTTGACGTAAAAAAAAAAAAGGTGGGTACAAACGTTCAAGTTTTCCTTGCACAAGCAAGATTCAACTGTTGGTTCAATGGTTCTTGTGATAGTTGTGACTTACCTATCAGTAGGAAATTTATTACATTTGTTTTCAGAGGCACACCTGTAAATGAAACAAGAAGTCGGTTGGTGTGTAAGCAAGGGAAATGGGGATTTTAGTTGTACATCTATATGTTTAGGAGAGGAAAGTTGTCTGGTTTTTCTTCTTTTAAAGAATTTTGGTTGACAGTAAGATAAGAGAAAAATGGTGAAGCAGAGGAGGTGCGATTGGAACCCATGGTCTCTTTTCAAACAAAACCATTTATATGTGAAGTTTGCTGTCTCAATTCTTCTAATGGGTCTTGCTTTTCGTCTCTTCTACTCTAATAATAATAATTCAATTCGAGTTTCCCCTGTTTCTGAATCACCTTTTGTAGAGAAAACAGTGGGTGAGAATTCAACGGCTCCTGCAAGTAATTCTGTCGATGTCCAGGAGAACTCAGATCAAATTCCTCAAAAAGGTTTGTGATTTTTGTGTTCACTTTGAGTTTGGGTTTTTGAAATACATGCAGGAAAGAACAAAAATCAAAGGGGTTTCAGAAGTAGCCAGTTCTCTACGCAAGTCTGTGATTTTAGTGTTATGTGATTTGTACATGAAGTGTTTTTCCATAATTTAGAAAACAAAATCAATTATGGGTTTTTCTGTAGCTAATCTCTGACTCTATCTGCTGTTATTTATATTAAATTATATTAATGTAGCCGTTTCCTTCTTCTTCTTCTTCTTTTTTCCTGCAATCTAGTTACACTGTTTGATTTGGGGAATTGAAGGTCTTCTTGTTCTTTTAATATTAGCAACTTCTTCAATTGTAATGCAGAAACATGTGATCTTTCCACTGGGGATTGGATCCCGGATCCATCCGGCCCAATTTACACTAATGAGAGCTGCCGTGTCATTACGGCTCATCAGAATTGTATGAAGAATGGGCGCCCGGATTCAGGGTACCTTTATTGGAGGTGGAAACCACAGGATTGTGAATTACCAAGGTTTAATGCAGAGAGATTTCTCGATTTCATGCAGAATAAATCATGGGCATTTGTAGGTGATTCGATTGCTCGCAACCATGTCCAGTCATTGCTCTGTATTCTCTCTAAGGTATATTCAGTATACCTATTTGAATTTGTAGTGTAGATTAGATACCTGAGTTAAGCTCTTTTCATCTACTGTTGCTGTTCTTTGACTGTCTTTAAGTAGTTAATTACTTTCTTCTTAGAATTTAGAACCTAAAAGAAAGTAACCGGAATCCTTTGTTTGCCCGAGATTTTATTCATCGTTATCTGTTGAGACTGCTTTATGTACATAACATAGTATTCCTACCACCATCTTCCCTTCAGATCCAATCCTCTACTTTTTACATTCTCTATGACTGAGTTAGGGGTTTCTAATCATCAGACCATTTAGTTCAATTTCACTTGGGCTTCATAATTTGAAGGGTCTGGCTCATCCTTCTCTTTTGCCCTTGTTTATGGCTGTTACTTTCAAAAGTCAAATGTTCCCATTTCTCTACTTAAGTCTTATAAGTCACTAGAAAATCAGTTTTAGGTCGTGTTGCAGTATTTTGGGCACGGCGACAGTCGGACATTTTTTCCCCTTTTGCATTTGCACCATCCACCCCCCAAGATCATAACAACTTTGTTGCCTTTTTTTTGTCTATTGAAACTGTTTTCTAGCTAATGGTCTTCTCTAGGTGCTGAGTGGGATATCATTCCAATCCTGAGCTGGAAGAATATAGGATTCCTCTATCATCATTTTATAGTATTCTAAGTTCTTATATCGACTGTTCGTTTCTTAAATCCCTGAAAAGCATGAGTAGAGTGTCGTAATGCTGGATGAGGAATAACGTGGAACGCTTTGTAGCTAGGATGGGGAATGACCTTAGTAATGGGTAGGTGACTATTGAAATTCACATTTAAGTTGTTTATGAATTCGACTTATATGCATTTCAGGTGGAAGCAGCAAATGAGGTCTACCATGATGAGGACTACAGATCAAGAAAATGGTACTTCCCTTCCTATAACTTCAGCCTCTCTGTGATCTGGTCTCCCTTCCTTGTTAAGGCTGCTATTTTTGAAGATATGAACGGTGTCTCAACAGCCGATGTTCAGTTGCATCTCGATGAACTTGATAAGAAATGGACGGATCAATATAAGAGCTTTGATTACATGGTAATTTCTGGTGGAAAATGGTTTCTCAAGACTGCAATTTACTATGAGAACAACACAATTGCGGGCTGCCATTACTGTCCAGGGAAGAACTTGACAGAATACGGATTTGAGAATGCTTATCGTAGAGCCCTTAAGCTGGCACTCAACTTCTTCATTACTTCCAATCACAGAAGTGTAGTTCTGTACAGGACCACCACACCTGATCATTTTGAGAATGGAGAATGGTTCAATGGAGGGACTTGCGACCGAACTGTACCATTTAAAGGAGAGACTAGTTTGAAAGATATCGATACTACATTGCGTAATATTGAGTTGGAGGAATTCAAGAAGTTGGTAACTGTAAGATCCGAGAAAAGGGTGAATCTGAAACTTTTAGACACCACCCTGCTTTCATTACTCAGGCCTGATGGGCATCCTGGCCCATACAGGCAGTTCCATCCGTTCTCAAAGGATAAAAATGCCAAAGTTCAGTATGACTGTCTGCACTGGTGCTTGCCTGGACCAATTGACTCTTGGAATGATTTGGTCATGGAGATGGTGATGAATGGTTGAGATTTTCAGCTACTGATTGTGATGATATTATATTCAATCCTTATTGAGGGGGGTTAGTGCACCTCCTCTTAGAACGCCCCCTTATAACACCCCCTCTCGTGGGGCCCACATGTGATACATCCAGGGGCTGATTTTTTTAGAGGATGTTCTCCTCACTATGTATATCATCATATTAAAAAATTAGCTCGTTCTAAAACTTTTAACCCCCTCAAATTACTTCTTAAAAATTAGTAACTATTTGACCCTTCAAATAGTTACCAAATAGTTACTAATTTTCAAAGGTTAATTTGAAGGGGTTAGAAATCTCAAAACGAACTGATTTTTTAATATTATGATATACATAGTGAGAAAAATATCCCCTGAAAAAATAGCTCCTGAATGCATCACATGTGAGCCCCACATGAGGGGGCGTTATAAGGGGGCATTCTAAGAAAGGGTGCAATAACCTCCCTCATCCTTATTACCGTTACCATTTCAGAGCTCTTGAGATGTTGGGTTCAAAGCATCGTCAGAGAGGTGTAAATTGGCGAGGGAGGTACGTGCTGTAAACACTTTACTAGTCTGTTTGGACAAGGAATTTAGGGGAAGGATTTTGTGGGGACCAGGGATTTGGTAGAAAAATCATGTTATATTTTTCCTCAAAATCCCTGGTCCCTACAAAATCCCTACCTAAAATCCCTTTTCCAAACAGAAGGTAGTTTTTTTTTTCTTCCATGGATGTATTTTGTCAGTTGGTTCATGGTTGTTTGTATTTTTTTTTTCTTTGGCAGAACTTCTTTAAATCCAAATGCAAGATATGATCTTTGTTTACATTGTACATCAAGTGTAGAACTGAATATTTTAGTTTGAAAGGTTTTAGATCTACCAATTCAGAAGTGAACATGTTTGATTATTAGGGTCATTCTTTTGACCCTGCGAAGAAATGCAACAAATTGGATGCTTGCTTATCAAATTGATTTATGGTTTATGACTAGTGTAATATTGGTACTTGTTTTGGGGGGTGTGAACTAGTCGGTTCAGATTCACGCATCAACCTACCCAGATCTGGAACCTATGAGAGGCAATGGTTCTGGTTCCAGTTTTCATATAGATGGATCAGGAACCAACTTGATGGGTTCTGGTTCCACTTATTCAATATTTTTTTTTTTACTCTTATGATGTACAATGTGTTTAGATTTTAGAAATTGACCCAATTGCCTATTTTTCTTATGGAGGAGTGAGAACTAAAAGTATCACTAGAAGAATTTATGGTAATCTAAGAGTACTCCAACACGCTTAGATTGTACACAGTTTTCAATATTTTGCAAAATGAATAGACTTTACCGACTAAGTAAGTTTCGACCTAAGCGCTTTTGCATAAAAGTAGCAACCCTTGTATTAGCAGAATCGGTTGTCTTGGCAAATAATGTTGAGATAATCTTAATGTTAATTTTTTGGGAAGATTTTTTTCCCACCTTAATCATCATCCAATACAATTAAAATTTAACCCATTTTAGAATTCTAATTTTTTTAATAGTTTGTTTGAACAAGGAATTTGGGGGAGAGATTTTGTGGGGATCAGAAATTTGGTGGAAAAATCATGTTATATTTTTCCTCAAAATCTCTGGTCCCTACAAAATTCCTCCCTAAAATCTCTTGTCCAAACAGACTATAAATCACTTCTTAAAAGTTTTAGACGTTTTTTTTACTATTTATTTTTTATAAATTAAAATTTTTATAATGAATTGAAACCGGAGCAAACCATATTAGCGTGAGGAGCATCTTTTTTCTTGCCCCAAACTTTGAAACTACCACCAACCATACTTTTTTAATAAGATAATATAATATAACATCCAGATCTAAAATCTGAGTTTGTTCTCTTTCTGTATTATTTTTTTTTGACGTATATAACATGTCTGCTTGAACAACGTGAAATGTTCTCTTCACCATTTCGAATAAATCAAATCATTTTATCAAATTAGCAAAATGGTCCTTTTCATGGTTCATGCTCGACTTTTACCCACCGAAACATCTGAACTTTCGATCGTAAAATGGGGGGTTCAAAAAGTTTGAAAATTCCATATATTAATCTTTTAAGGGTTAAAAAGTTGAGAATAATTTTGATTTTTTTTTAGAATGATGATGCCCACAATAATGCTATTTAATTTATGCTTTAATGCTTTAGGGATGATGATGATGTTGGTAGGGTTGGAGTGTACTATTTAATTTTAGTAGGGTGAAAAGAGAAAGTAGGTTTTAGGTTAGTTTGCACCCACACCACTCCCCTAATAAAAATGAGTAATAATTTGAATAGGTGATTTTGGACTAAAAGTCCATTTAACTTGTCCATCTCCCAAAATTTTTTGGGAACTCCTTTAAGAGCATCCTTAATTAAATGTGGGAGCAAATAAAAGCTTCCCATGCTACCATTACACAAACCAAGAGCTCCTCTTGGTACATAAGTTAGGGTCTGTAAGACCATCCACAATAGTTGAAATTTTTTCCATATTTCTATAAAAATATGCACATCCGAAGAAGCTAAAATTGACTTTTAGCTTACGTGAAGATTTGGTAAGCCAAATTTAAATTTTTGGATAGGTATTTGGAGATTTTTTACGGGAGGATGAACTGAGTAACCACCTAATGTTGGGAGAGCTATAAGGTAACTGCTTGTGCAACTTTTTTTTTTCTTTTTAAATTAAAAAATGTTGGGTGGTGCGCAGGGTGCCGCCCGGCAATTTTTTTAAATTTTTTTTTTTCAAAATTTCCAACATATCCTTCATTCAATATTTTATTATATATTTGTAAATTTTTTTTAATTCTACCGATGTGCAACTCCATCTCAAAAGCTACACCACCATGTGAATGCTCTAATAAGAGAAAATGGTGATCAAGGAGACGAGGCTAGATTGGAAATCATGGTCTCTTTTCAAGCAACACCATTTTTCATTATTAGTGAAGTTTGCTGTCTCAATCCTTCTAATGGGTCTTGCTTTTCGTCTCTTTTACTCTAATTATTCAATTGGAGTTTCCCCTGTCATTGAAACTCCTTTTGTAGAGAAAACAGTGGGCGATGAGGCACCGGCTCCTGTCGAGGTCCTGGAGAACACAGATGCAATTCCTCAGAAAGGTTTGTGATTTCAGTGTTCTTTTTAAGTTTGGGTTCTTCAAATAAATGCAAGAAAGAGTAAAATCAAATGAGAAATGGGTTTAGCTTCATATTAAGCTCACAGGATGAACCTGAAGTTCTCTGTCATCTATCAGAAAACTAAAGATTTCTTTATTTTTTTTATTTTTTAAGAAAAACTAAAGAAATTATGGGTTTTGTTTGTAACTGATCTCATACTTCATATCTGATTTTATCTGCTTTAATTCATATTAATGGAACTGTCTTCTTCTAACCAATTCTTGTTTTTCCTGTGATTTACCATGTGTTTTGATTTGGGTATGTGAGGTTTTATTACTTCTTTAAGTATTTAACAGAAATTTCTCTTTTGAGAACTGAAATTTCTGTATCATCTGTGGATTAGAAAATCAAATACTAGTAGTTGGCCTTGAATTAGGGACAAGGGGCTTACTCCTAATATTAACATCTCTCTCTCTCTATAAGTTCGAGCTTTTAGAGAAAATGGTTGTTCAACATGGTATTGAAGCGGGCGATCCAAAGAGGTCGAGGGTTCAAAACCCACGATAGCACTAAGGGGGAGGGAGTATTAGGAACAGTGGGTTTACCCCCAGAACCACATGAAGATAATATTGACAACTCTCTATATCAACAAACTCGTACTTCATCTTTGTTTTCATGTTAACAACTGCATCAATTGTAATGCAGAACAATGTGATCTTTCAATTGGGGATTGGGTCCCGAATCCATCAGGCCCGATTTACACTAATGAGAGCTGCCATATCATTCACACTCATCAGAATTGTATGACGAATGGGCGCCCCAATTTAGGATACCTTTATTGGAAGTGGAAACCACGGGATTGTGAATTACCGCGGTTCAATGCAGAGAGATTTCTTGAGTTGATGCGTAATAAATCATGGGCATTCATAGGTGATTCGATTTCTCGCAACCATGTTCAGTCATTGCTATGCATTCTCTCAAAGGTACATTCAATATTACTATATGAATTAGTAGTGTTGGTTAGAGGCAGGGGTGGAACGAAGAAGTTCATATTTATGATTTTACTCTGGCTAACATAGATTTGACTAAAATGAAATAATTTTCTGAAAATATTTCTGTAATAAAATCTACAATTTCACACAAAGTAAGTCTGCACAAGATATTCTGTTGCACTAATAAACTCTGTAATAGTTATGAAGTCACTTACTTTACTAGTTACTACTGGTTTAACACTGATTTAGCATCATTTTATCTCATCTTTTACTAACATCTAATCAGTAGGGTGATTTAATCTCACCTCAATATCTCTTGGCTGGATACTAGTAGTCTGTTTGGACAAGGGATTTGGGGGAGGGATTTTGTGGGGACCAGGGATTTGGTAGAAAAATCATGTTATATTTTTCCTCAAAATCCCTGGTCCCCACAAAATCCATCCCAAAAATCCCTTGTCCAAACAGACTATAAGTTTATGTAGAAGTTGGTTAGGAGGTCATGAAAATATTGAAGATTCCCCGTGTTTTCTGCTAGTTTTAGAAGGAAATGTCTACACAACTTATGAACTGGGGCTGAACGTGTACCCCCACTACCACAACTTATGGGGCAGACTGTCTCAACTTTGCGAGATCTTAGGCAAGTGCCCCTCCCAAGTGCAATGGAGGTCGCCTTTGCATTTTCACCCCCCACACAACCCCCACCCGCCAAACATAACCATTTTGTTGCGGCTTTTTGTCTATTGAAGCCAGTTCCTAACCATTGTGTAGCTATGATGGGGAATGACTTGAGTAATGGGTAGATGACACTAATGGAAATAACCATTTTCATTCTCGTCATTTTAAATGCTTTCACAGTACCATACGGTTCAAAAAGTTATACTAGTAGTTGATTTACAATTATCTTTGCAATGTAAGAGCCTTATTGTTCTTTCTCTAGGAATTTCAATAACTATTCCAGAGTACTGAATTCTAGTTCTGAAGGTAGTTCTTATTCAGAGCGGTTTACTACGAACCTCGGGTGGAAAGCTTCTGAGGTTTACCATCGCGATGATCAGTTCCGCTTAGTTAGTTGAATAAATTTGATTTATTATGCATCTCAGGTGGAAGCGGCAGACTTAGTATACCATGATGACAGCTACCCATCCGACAGATGGAACTTCCCCTCCTATAACTTCACCCTCTCTGTGATCTGGTCTCCCTTCCTTCTAAAGGCTGCCACTTTTGAAGATATAAACGGTGTCTCATCTGGCGATATTCAGTTGCATCTGGATGAACTTGACAAGAAATGGACGGATCAATATCAGAGCTTTGATTATGTTGTAATTTCTGGTGGGAAATGGTTTCTCAAGGCTGCAATTTACTATGAGAACAACACAATCACGGGCTGCAATTACTGTCCAGGGAAGAACTTGACAGAATTTGGACCCGAAATTGCTTATCGTAGAGCCCTTAAGCAGGCATTCAACTTCATTGTCAGTTCCAATCACAGCAGCATAGTTTTGTTCAGGACAACCACACCTGAACATTTTGAGAATGCGGCATGGAACAACGGAGGGACTTGCAAACGAACTGTACCATTTAAAGAAGAAGAGATTAGTTTGAAAGATATTGATACTAAATTCCATAATATAGAGTTGGAGGAATTCGAGAAGGCGAAAACTTTAGGATCCGGGAAAAGGTTAAAACTGAAATTTTTAGACACTACCCATCTTTCGTTACTGAGGCCCGATGGGCATCCCGGTCCTTACAGGCACTTCCATCCCTTCGAGAAGGATAAAAATGCTAAAGTTCAGAATGACTGTCTGCATTGGTGTTTACCTGGACCGATCGACTCTTGGAGTGATTTGGTTATGGAGATGGTGATAAATGGTTGACATTTTCAGCTATGGATTGTTCGATTCTTATTACCTTAACCATTTCAGGGTTCTTGAGATGTTCGGTTCAAAGCATCGACAAATTGTCTGAATGGTACGTGCGTTGCTGACGTGCTGTAAATACTTTCCGGGTATTTTTTATTTTCTCCATGGATGTATTTTATCAGCTGGCTGTTTTCCTACTTATTCGGAGGGTGAAAGCTTGCAATTGAAGATTACTATCTTTGTTTTCATTGTACATCAAGTGTAGAACCGAAATTTTAGTTTGAATGATTTTGAATCTACCAGTTCAGAGGTGAACTTGTTTGATTATTTGGAACAATTTTTGACCCTCTGAAGAAATGAAACAAAAATAGGATGCTTGTTATTAAATTGAGTTGTGTTTTATGAGTTCAGGTTAACGCATCGACCTACCCGGATCTGGAAGACTGGAACCCATGAGAGGCAATGGTTCTGGTTCCATTCTCATATAGATGGATCTAGAACCAACATGATTATTGGTTCTGGTTCTTGTCAATTATTCGATAATTCGCTTCCCTTATTTAGGTATCTAGTATTTATATAAAATTAAAATATAAGAATAGTTTTAGGAGAAAAGTCAAAAAAAAAAAAATCTAAATTTTTACGTTCTTATGGGTTCATTTAGGGTTTAAGGTTTTAGGTTTTGGTGTCGAATCCAGAATCAAACCCATTTTTTTTTTATCGAAAGGGTTGATTTTTGGTATTTACCATCATCAAAAATCATTTTATTTTAAAACTTTTAACCTCATTGTAAGGATTTCTTACCTACTTTTCATGGGTTAGAGGCAGTTGATTTTTCTTAAGATGTTTTCACAAAAAATCAACTAATAGATCATCCTATGTGGACCTCACTTTCTTTTAGGGATTTTAAACAGGAGTTATGCACCCCACTTCATACTTAAATTATGAAACTTAGCAAAAAAAACACGCTTTGAAAAAAGAACACACTCCTCTCTAATCTGTACAGTAGTCTCAAAAACACACAGCGATTTCGATGAATGAGGATTAAATAGAAAGCACACGCATACCTGGCTCTCAACGTCATCAACGGTAAAAAAAATTAAAAACAACCTTTTACGGATCTCAAATTCTTCTTCAATTCTACAAACCCTTTTGAATTTGAAATTTATAGCCGTTGAAGGTTCCCGTTTCCCCTCTATAAAAACATAAGAAGTCAATACCTATTTCTTCACACACCCCAAATCTTCCGAACCCTTCTCTCTCTCTCTCTAACTTTCTCTCTCTAAAATCCAGCAATGGCGGATTCTGCTGTTGAGACTTTCACTGATTTGAACCCTGTTCACCAAAAGAAAGCAAGGAGCAGAAAGGCGTTGAAACCAAAGAACCCATCTGAAAATGAGGCCAACATCTTGGCCGGAAAGATTTCTTCTAAACCCTCTTCTTCCCCTGTATCAGCCCCGGAAAATGTCGGAAAGGAAAATCAAGAAATCCTTTTCTCTGCCAAGAAAACTAAACCCACTACCAAGGCGAAAAGCTCCAACAAATCTTTCGAGAAAGAGTTGGAAACAATGAAAGAAAAATTCGAACAGATGCGTCTTGAGAAGGCGAAAACTGAGGAGCTTTTGAAGAATCGAGCTGAAATGTTAAAGCAGAAAGAGGAAGAACTAGAAATCCGAGGCCAAGAACAGGAGAAGCTTCAGTTGGAGCTGAAAAAGTTGCAGAAATTGAAGGAGTTTAAACCTACCATGGTTTGTTTTCTTGATTACCCTTTTTCTTGTTTTCTTGGTCTTTGATTTCTAGTTAGGGTTTTAATATTTTGTGGGTATGTTTTGTAGAGTCTTCCTCTTGTCCAATCTTTGAGAGAGAAGGAGCAAGAAAAGAAAGATAAGAGCAAGAAGAAGAAGAACCCAGAAATGAAAAAGCCCTCACCAGCTTATGTCTTGTGGTTGAAAGATCAGTGGATTGAGGTAAGGAACTAGGGTTTTCTTTTCTTTTCTTTTCTACTTTTTTTATCATTTTTCTTGTTACAGTCTTTTGTTGAATTTGATTCAGAATTCAAGGGCTGAACTGATCTTGTGGGATCTTGATATAGGTCAAGAAAGAGAACCCAGCTGCAGAGTTCAAAGAAATCTCAAACAGACTAGGAGCAAAATGGAAGACTTTAAGTGAAGAAGATAAGAAACCTTATGAGGAAAAATACCAAGCTGATAAAGAAGCTTATCTACAGATCGTAGGTAAGGAGAAGCGTGAAAATGAAGCCATGAAGCTCCTTGAGGAGGAGCAGAAACAGAAAACTGCAATGGAGTTGCTCGAGCAGTATTTACAGTTCAAACAGGTTAGAATAGGCCTACTTAACTATAAATTTTTCCAGATCTGTTGTTAGATTTCAGAAAACTGAATTTTAATCCACTTTTTTTTTCTTTTTTGATTACAGGAAGGAGGAGTTAAAGAGAACAAGAAAAAGAAGTAAGGATCTCTGCTAAATTTACTGATCTTCCTCCCTCTTGGTCATTTCTCCTCTAGACAAATTGAATTGAACCCTTTTTTCTTTTTTTGCAGGAAAGAACAGGATCCATTAAAACCGAAGAAGCCTCTATCAGCTTTCTTCTTGTTCTCAAAGGAGATAAGAGCAGGTCTACTTGCAGAGAACAAGAACATTTTGGAGGTAATGGACGATTCAATTTTCAAATAAAATTTTCCTGTTTTGGGCTTTGCTTAACTAGTAATTCGTATTGTTTATCAGATTTCGAAGATTGCCGGAGAGGAATGGAAAAACATGAATGAAAAACAGAGAGGACCCTATGAAGAGGTTTGTTTGGTCTAGTAATTGAGGCCTACTTGTGCAAAATTTTTTAGCTTTTCTTTGGCTTGAATTCAATTTTCTCTTAACAGATTGCTAAGAAACAAAAGGAAGAGTATCTGCATGAAATGGAACTTTATAATCAGAAGAAAGACGAGGAAGCTGCAACTCGTCGAATGGAAGAGGATGAACAGATGAAAATTCAGAAACAGGAAGCTCTGCAGCTGCTAAAGAAGAAGGAGAAAACAGAAAACATTATCAAGGTTGGTTTATTGATCGCCATTGATTGCAGATTGTAGTTTCTGTGGTAATATTTGGCTCTAATTGAGATTTTCTTCTGTGATATACAGAAAACGAAAGAAAATCGCCAGAAGAAAAAGAAGCAAAGGGAAGAAACCAATGCAGACCCTAACAAACCAAAGAGACCAGCCTCTTCATTCATTCTCTTCAGGTCAGTACATATGTCAAATTTTACTTGTGTTTGTGAAAGATGTAGGAGATAAAATGAATCAGATTCTGAGGCTTTAAATTCTGTAAATGCAGCAAAGAGACAAGGAAGAACTTGCTCCAGGAAAGAGAAGGCATCAACAACTCAACCCTAAATGCTATGATATCAGTGAAATGGAAGGAATTGAGTGAAGAAGAGAGGAAAATATGGAATGACAAAGCAGCTGAAGCAATGGAGTCCTACAAAAAGGAGTTGGAAGAATACAACAAGTCTGTGGCAGTTATGGCTAATAATCCACAGCCATGAGCATCGAGATTTCTGATCATATGTTCAAATGGTTTTGTTGAACAGAGGCAGGCTGTGGGACTAGTTTTTCTCTTCTTTTTTTTTGGGTGGGCAAATTTTGTTTTGCCATCTTACTGTTCAAAGCTTCTAGTTAATTGTTACAGCCTTACAGAGACTAGTTGAGAATCAATGGAAAATCTTTGTTAGTTTAAAAGCTTGTCTTGAAAAATTTACACTTTTTAAGTTTTAACTTCCCTAAATTTGTTGTCAGAAACTGCAAACCTAAGATGAGTAAAAAGGGTTGAGGTGTTTTGGCAAAACAAGCTAAATTGGGTTCTTCCATAGGACAAACAGTCAAAACCATAGTTTTATTCGAACTATCAATTATTACACATGTCCGCAAACATTCATTCAAACTAAATAAAACATGACTTGCCCAGTCTTCAAACTCAAAAAAGAGATGGGTGGTGGTGAAACATCTTGCACCGTGTCTACTTAGTGGATGGTGAAACATCTTGCTTCCTTTGGTCTGTCTTGTTAAACGGATCCTGCAAATTCAAAAAATCAACTATACTCAGATATAACTGGAAATTGCATTTATTGTTAAAGACTTGAAATAAAGCTTCACAAATACTTGGTCTACTCTTCCCAAACTATTAACCATTTCTGCATTCCATTCGGATTTTCACACTGTTATATCTTCTCATCCGAATAAAGCACTTCTTCAATGAAGATGAAGTTCTGTAGAGGGATCAGATTTGAAGACTTGGTCTTCAACTGGGAGAACACAATGCATATAATGTAATTTCATTTTTCGTGTTCATTTTAGTGGTTCCAGCTCGGAACCACTTGTAACTTCTTCTCCTTTATCCAAGCTGAAATTGCCATAGAAGAGAACAGGGGGGAAAACATCTTTTTGATAAGTCAACAAACAGAGAACATGAAGTTTCACAACTCACTCTCAGCTCAATAATATAATGACAAAGTAGATTTCCTAGTTAAAGGGGAGATAGTCCTAACGGATGGTGTGGTTAGAGATGCCTAAAGTATTTTTCCTTTTTCTTTCTCAATTTCTTCTTCTCGTTTTAACTTCTTCTACAGATAGTTGAAGAAAAAAATGCATTCCACCGGGTGCACTACCTAAAGAGGATGATGGCTCTTTGAAATGGGTTGAAGGGAAAGAGCAATTTGAACTTTGAAGCGAAATGGAGAAACGGGAACAGCATAGAGAGGCCCAAATGATTTCACCTAATTATGGGTTGTGATGATAGTGAAGTTAATCTAATTCATTCATATACTTAAAACAGCCCTACTTTAGCTATATATATATGTATAGATAGATAGATTATCTTTCTTAATATATCTTCTTTTCAGCGATCAAAAAAAAATGTACAGATTATTTTCCCAATCAGACAACCATGATTGTTCAACAATGGCAGACCCAAGTTGGGGATCTTCAATCTCGTGGTTTCCTCAGTGCCAATTATGCATCAGACATTGAAGAAACACCCCAAATTTGCAAAAAATCTTCAAATTAGCGAGACACACAAATCAAGCAATCCACCATCGTCGATTGGTTGGTTAAAGAACAGTTGTATAAAGCTCAGCTCAGAAACATTGTTATCCACTCAAACCCTAAACTAAATCTTTTCTTCCATCATTCACAAATTACGAAATTGAGTAACCCTAGTTGGGTCTCTTTAATAATCCAATTGAATTCCAACACTACCACCAAAAGCATAAACAAAATCGAATCTTTCAGACGTTAAGACACTACAATGAGAAGAAACCCCAAAAAAGGAACCAATTTAGGGTTTTTTTGTGGGGGTTTGTGGGGGAGATGAGATGAGATGAGATGAGACTTACGTTATTGACAAAGAGATAGTTAGCAACGATGACAGTTGCAACGATGCCGCCCAATATGGCAGGTGGGCCCGTCAGCAAACTCCATTTCCTGTATATCATCTTCTCACTTTCTGTGCTCTTCTCTTCTTCCCTCTTTTCTGCTGCTGGTGATCTGCTCCTCCTCCTACTAGACCAATCTTCCAGTAATTGAAGACTTAACAGGTTGTTTCTTGGGCCGGCTCCATTGGCATGGCCCAATACCTAGAAAAGGTTCTTACTTGGTTCTGGTTCTGGTTCTGGTCCTAGTCCGGAGTCTAGTGTGTCCTTCTTACTCCGTGGTGGTTTGTTGTCCATGCTAAGCGGCAAGATCCATTGCCCAATCTGTTTACCATGGAGACGATGAGGGTTTATTTTAGTTAAGGGTGTTCTCTTCACTATGAAAGTCTATTTTTGTCGAAAATCACCTTATTTTAAAATTTTTAATCCTATCAAAAGTTAGTTATAAATCAATGATAAAATGAATGACTTGAAAAATCATCAATTTGGAGGGGCTTTCGGAATGGACGACTGATTTTCGAGAAAATGATCTAGATGGTAAGAAAATATCCTCAGCAAAAATTAACCTTAGCTTGAATCATCTCTATGTATTATATTCATGTGATGTCCCTATTCACTTTTAAATAAACTAGTAGAAAACACTTGCATTTTGCATTTGTGTTTATATAGTAACAACTAGTACTTCACATATTAAGTTTTTTAATAATTATATTTAATTAAACACTTAAATTTGATGCGTACAAGTCATTTTTTCTATTAATAAATTAAGAGATAAACATATGAAATAGTTATACTTACGTTGTTTGAAAGTGTTTGCACCCCTTAGAACACCTTGATTGCATCTCCATAATATGGGTCCTACATGGAGATGATCAAATGATTGATTTTTAGTAAGGATGTTCTCCTTACCAAGTAGATCATCATATATGAAAATCAGTCAATTTTAAGACTTTCGAAAACTTCTAATCCCATGAAAAGTTTGTTATGAATTAACTATTACAAAAGTTCTTCTAAATTGCCAAGTTTTTTAAACTTACATAACAATAATAATTTTTGGACTGATCAATTTACAAAACTAATTCCAGATGCTTATGTAGTAGGATGTGACCCACCACTTTTTTCTCCAAAAAGTATTTTGAGGGAGTTTTCAACTTATGTAGCAGAGGGACCGACTATACTACATAAACATCGGGTACAAGTTTTGTAATTTAGTCGGTTCAAAAAGCTCTACTCTATACATAATAAGAAGATCATCTTCATAAAAAATCATCTCACAAAAATTGTTAAATGGGGTGCAATAACCCTTTTCTTTAGATAACCAAACCAAATTGTTGCAAATTTTGGCCAAAGAAGAAAAACAAACAACAAACACAAGATTGCAACTGTTTTGATAAAGAAGAACAGACAAACAACGTAAGGATAGAGTGATAAATCTTAGGTTGTTTTGGGGATATTAATGAGAGAAGTGCACGCTAAAGATTTTATTTCAAAGAGGAAAGAGTACATGTCACATATGCAACCGACATGCTCACGCAAGCATTACCTAGTTGTAGTCCTAGGAAAAAGATGTCCAACCCAAGGCTCAAACAAATCTCATACTATTGTCACTAACTTATTCTTACACTTAGTTTACACTCGAACTGTTTACATACATAAAAAAAATTATAATATTTAAAAAAATTTAACCTAGTAAAAATATTTAAATTTTAATTTTTTAATCAATTATTAAGAATAGAAGATCATTTTATCATAATTAAATCAACACTTGGATCATTTTTATATGAGCCTAACAGGTAAAATGTGAGTGGAGTGTCAAAATAAATTGAATAACTAAAAATATCTATCCCCACTAGGATACCAATTATGGTACTTGGTTATCCATTTGCAAATGTTTTTTTTCAAAAGTTGCATGATATAGAAACGTGATGATGATGAGGTGGAAATCATTATGTTTTGAATGTTACCAACATTTGCAGATATTTCCGATGTTTAGCTACAACGAATTTGGGTGGAGTATTAGATTCAGTAGTTATCTCAATTTCTACTATTTTCTTTTTTCCACCAAAAAAGAAAACAAAATAAAATTTGGGTGGAGTATTTTGTTGCAAAATTTGCCCTAGAAATGCTTGATTGTTGCGTAACTTTTCTCTTACTTCAATTTCTTTTTCAAAAATCATTTTCGAATTCTCAATTTTTGGATCCATTAGACAGTTCAATCGTTGGTTGTTAGTATCTTAAGGTGTAGATGCGTTTCAAATCTAGGCTAGAAGTTCAACTCCTAACAATTTTATCATCTCAACTTGAGTGGGTACTTATAAATATTATAGCTTTATGTAAAGAAAAATGTTAAATGTCTAGAAAAAAAGCAAGGGTTGATTTGTTAATTAACTTTTGATAGATCATCTTTATGTGGACCCTACAATGCAAAATCAACAAGAAGACAGAGGATTTTGGGGACAAAGGATTTGGACTCCGAGCTCGAGGATGGGCTGCAGCTAAGTTTTACAACAAATTTTTTTTTTTTATGGTGGGCTTAAACAATTCTGCAATGCAAAACACACTCATCAAATTTCAGCCTTTGGATACAATCTAAATGTATTCCATATAGATTTGGTTTGGGTATGATCCCTAAACCCTTCGGTCCCAATATCGTTTTCTTTTACAATTATAAAATGAGCGTGATTTACAAAGATGTGAAGCACAATTCACAAAAATTGTTAGATCATGCATTCTGGCCTTACTTAAAAAAATTAAAATTTCTAAAGGCTAAGTTTACAATCTGCTTTTGATAGGGTTACATTTTTTAAAATGAGCTAATTTTTTTTTGTCAAAATGATCTATAGAATTAGGATAACATTCTTCCTAAATGTCAACTATTAGATCTTCTCTATATAGATCCCACATTACAAAATCAACAAGGAGATACAAGAGACAAAGTGATTTTGGGTAGAGAGGATTTGGACTCTCTAGCTCAGCTGCCATCAATCATCACCCTAAATTTTAGCACTATCATCATAATATAAATGGATCCCTCATAATCACCGTCACTCTCGCCGTCACCGTCATCGTCAAGTGCCATTGACTTTCCAACTTGTTTACTAATACAATTCCTCTATAAATTAATTTCACTTATCAGTTGACTCGATCCCATTATTAAAAAAAAAAAAAATTTAATATATGAATAAATGTGTCGATCTCTACGACTCTACCTCGTAATTCGTGACTCCTGATCGACTGCGTAGTATTTGCAACCATTTTCAAAATGTGAATCTTTTTTTAACTAATATGAATCTTTTTTTGCAGTTTTTAGATAGCTTATTATACAATGAATTCAGCTCTTAATTTGGTTCATTTAATTTAATTAATTTTCCCAAGTCATCTAAGCCACCAAGAACTGAAGTCTATCTTAAATCTTAAAATGAAAACAAAACATAGCCAATTGAAGACTTTTGTGATGCAAGTTGGTAACATGAGAACTAGTCTCAAAATGAACGTATTTTATCATAACACACTTCTTTGCAATTGAACATCGCTTAATTGTTTTTAGTATGAATAGCTAATTATTTATTTTTTATTTTATCGTATTTTATTTTATTTATTTTTTTATCAATTGGAAATAGGGCAGTTTTGTAAGTTCCAGACCACAAATGGTTCCAACTAATCACTTATTCGAATTTTTGTATCTTTTCAATACTAAATTCGGTTTTACTTTAATTGGTTTCTTTTGTTTTTTAATAAAGTCTAAGTTCCCGGTTCTCCTACTTTTTATCAAATTAAAATCTGATTTATCCCTAATTTTTTAACATTCAATTCCCATAGATGCCCTTGAGTTGAGGTCCCGGCAAATAACACAAACAAAAAAAAGCATATATAATAACGGTGCGTGTTTGTTAGTCTTTGTTTCTTTCTTCCAACTCTTTATAAATCACCCACCAAAATCCCAGTTTCCGCAGCAGCAGCAGCAGCAGCAGCACTCATTATTAATTATTTACCCTCTCAATCTTTCAGTGATGGGGGATGAGTTTCCAAGATCTAATGGATTTCTGGTTAACAGTCGCGAACATGACGCTGGAGCAGTTTTCGTCTTGGAATCAAAAGGTAATCAATCAACCAAAACAAAACACCACCAGTGCATTTTAGCATCCCCCTCTCTCTCTCTCTCTCTCTCTTGATGATCATGATCATCCCTTTTAATCTCTTTGGTGATTGAATTGAATTCATAAATTTAGGGAATTGGTGGCATGCTGGATTTCATTTGACGACGGCGATTGTTGGACCAACAATACTGACGCTACCTTACGCATTCAGAGGATTGGGATGGATATTGGGATTCTTCTGTCTAACAGTGATGGGTGTCGTCACTTTCTACTCTTACTATCTCATGTCCAAAGTCCTCGATCACTGCGAGAAACAAGGTCGTCGTCATATCAGATTCAGGGAACTCGCCGGCGACGTATTTGGTAATCGGAAAATCTGACATTCTTGTGTTTCTTTCAGTTTTCGCTAATATACGCCACATGTATGTATAGCAAGTAACAAAATTGGTAGTTAAAACTTACAAGGATGAGTTGCGTTGCGTTTTAGGCAAAAAAAAAAAAAAAAAAACCTTCATTTATTTTCGGCTTGATTTTGGTTGCTTCTAACTTGCGCATACTAGGCGTAGTTACCTATCTTTTGCACTCTCTTTTTCGAAAGAAAAAGTCGCCAAATTACGGAAATCTCGAGTGTTTGGGACCTCGCTCTTATTATAGCTAGGTGTGCTTTTACTGTAAGCTTTTGTTTTGACAGAAAAGCTAGAGTTACATCAAATTTTTACGTAACGCTAATCCGACGGTTAATATGTTTTACATATTTTCATAATTCGCACCACATTTTAAATTGATATGAATGTCATCGTAAATTATATTTTTTGTACGAAATTCTGTAGTTTTTTCTGTAACCCCAGCTGTTTTGACCCCCTACCCCACCCCCCAAAAGTCCCAAACTGCACCGTCTCCTCAGAGGAGGCTATGCCGTTGCCACGACTGTGACAACTAACACTCTAAACATGGGCCCCACCAGTGTTTTATAGAAATAAATAGCTTGCTGCTTCTTTGACTTGTGTGCAACTTTGCTGCATGCAATTAAAAGTTTGGTCGGTAAAGTCCCCCTCCCCAGCCTGGTTTTACCGCATTTAGAGAAGTACCTACATTTCCCTCGAGTTAGTCGAAAAATTCTATACTCACTTCCTATTCTCACCTATAAAAATGTATGTTCATGTAGAACCACTTAAATTGAGAGAGAAAGAGTAAGAGCTTGTTTGTTTTTTTCTGAAAACAATGTCTGAATCTGACTCGGGGTCTAAATTGGGCCGAGTCAGATTTCAGATTATTTATTTTTTTATTTGGAGTGTTTGAGTCAAATTTTGACTCAGCAAAAAGTCTGAAAAAGGGTTGATTTGAGTCAGTGAAAATTTTGTACTGAAAAATTTATCTGAGTGCTGAGTCACTCTTTTTTACAATTTTGTCCTCCATTTGTTTTTAAATGACCGAATTCCCTATATTGGATGAGAGCATGACATGTGACAATAGTATAAATAAGGGTAAAAGTGTCAAAAGGTCAGTCAGACATAATTTATTAAAAGAATTCAGATGAAAAAACAAACAAACTTAAATTCAAACAAGTCAGATCCAGATGATCTCAGATCCAGATGACTCAGGTAGTCTCAGGTTCAGATTTCAGATTCAGAAAAAAAAAAAAAAAAAAACAAACGCCACCTAAGTAGAGCTCTAACTTCTTCTTCTCTTTTTAAATTTAATTGATGACATGTTAACAAATAAATTTTGTGGATAAAAATCCTGAGTGAGTATAGAAGTGCTCGTGCTAAGCCTATTCGTGTTAGACATGTGTTCATGACACTTCAACATGTGGACACATCAATGATATGTCCAATGTGATATTTCATAACTGGACTGAAACATAGATCATACATATTTTCTTTTGTCGAGACCCCGTTTAGCATGTACAACAAATTTTCTAGAATTTCTTAAAAGAAATATATATTACTTTCTAGAGCACATTTAATGCATATTATTTTTCCCTTAAAAAAAATTAATGACTCATTCAGTTGCATGTTGCTAGGATTTTTTATTATTAACTAAAGATTGAACTTAATTTTCTAAATTTTTGTTTTTGGTGTTTGTGTGTAGGGTCAGGATGGATGTTTTATTTTGTGATATTTATTCAAACGGCCATAAACACAGGAGTTGGCATTGGAGCTATATTGCTCGCAGCAGATTCTCTCAAGGTATACCCGCTTACTGACCTCCTCTTTTTAATTACATCACTCCTTTTGGTTGCAAGGGTCCCACCTCCATTTGAACGGGCTTCTTTCACTGCTTGACAGTTAAAAATATCTCCCCCACCCACCACCCTTCTCTTCCAATTTATTTATTGTTGAAGTATACAAAAGGGATCAAATTCTTCATCTAAAACGCCTCCACTAAACCTCAATAATGTGGGGTCTACAGAATGAAGATTTAATAATGTGTAATCTACATAGAGAAGATTTAAAGGTTGATTTTCTGTGCCCTATAGTATTTTTTTTTGTTTTCTTTAGAACATTGTATCCGAAATCATCCAATTTTAAACTTTCTAACCTCATAAAAAATAGAATGTAAATTAGTGGCAAGATTAAAACTTCAAAAAACTTAAAATTTAAAGATCTTGACAGCAGAGACTAGAAGTTTTAGAACGAATTAATTTTCTGCTCTGAAAATTCAAATACTTATGTACTTCACTTTAGCTAAAATGAAGGAACAAGAGTACAGTAGAATTTGTTTTTCACATCCTTGGTTAAATTTTGTTTTGTTTTTAATGTGTATTTGTGCATTTGGACACACAACAATCAGATTATGTACACAAATCTATCACCAGATGGGCCCTTGAAGTTGTATCATTTCATAGCAATGGTGACATTGGTGATGATCGTTCTCTCTCAGCTTCCAACATTTCACTCCCTCCGTCACATCAACCTCGGCTCTCTTCTCCTCAGTTTAGGCTACACTTCTCTCGTCGTTGGTGCCTGTATTCATGCAGGTATGTAATTTACAATTCTCCAGACCCTTTCGATTCTCCTTCTATCAGAAGATTAGTAAGGGCCTGTTTGTGTGGATTTCGTATCGCCGATAACGCGAATTATCAGGCACAAAAAAAGGCTCTGTCCATCCAAAACTTGAAAAAAAAAACAGAACTGCCCACTTCTTTTTTTTGTGTGTGGTTCTTGCTCAAACTGGCTTCAATCCAAAATGAATTTTAAAAAATTAAACCCAACTCCACTTTTGGAGATTGTCCAAACAGACCCTAAAACAGAAATTAGTCTAGGGCCAACTGATAAAAGTGATCAACCCCATTTCCCCCACATTTCCTGTAATTAATTGCTGTCTTGTATTATTTATTCTTGCAGGGTACTCCAAGAATGCCCCTCCAAAGGATTACTCACTGGATCAGTCACAGTCAACAAGAGCATTTGATGCTTTCACATCCATATCTATCTTGGCTGCCATTTTTGGGAATGGGATACTACCAGAGATACAAGTACATAACCATTTTCAAAACTGAAGGTTAAATATGATCATGTATATTTCTACTATTCTAATGCGGCTTTCTATCAGCTCAAAATTAACCAATTAAAGCCTACTTCATCCAGTCCTTCGCGTGACTCACAAAAAGATGCCCAATGAACAAATTACATGCGCAAAACTCATAATCACAACCATTCAACATATGTTCTTTGGTTTTGATTGATATTGTGCTGTTTTTGGATTTTGGTTTTTGATTCATGTATGCAGGCTACTATGGCTCCACCAGCTACTGGAAAGATGGTGAAAGGGCTCTTAATGTGTTACACTGTGATAGTATTGACCTTCTATTCAGCTGCAGTGTCTGGATACTGGGCCTTTGGAAGCAAATCCTCTTCCAACATTTTTAAGAGTCTACTGCCAGATGAAGGGCCTTCTTTTGCTCCTACTTGGGTACTGGGCCTCGCCGTTATCTTCGTCATCCTTCAGCTCCTTGCCATTGGCCTGGTAAATAAGCCCACATACAGTTAGCCTTAAAGTTTATTTTGAAATGTGGAAATCAAACCATATATTTTGTTAAATTTGTAAAACAGGTATATTCACAAGTTGCATATGAGATCATGGAGAAGCAATCAGCTAATGTGAAGGAAGGGATGTTCTCCAAGAGAAACTTGATTCCCAGGATTTTTCTAAGGTCCTTGTACATGATATTCTGTGGATTTTTCGCGGCAATGCTACCATTTTTCGGAGATATTAATGGTGTAGTCGGCGCGATCGGTTTCATCCCACTAGATTTCGTCCTTCCAATGCTATTGTATAATTTGACCCACAAGCCTTCAAGATCATCCCTTACTTACTGGATCAACATTTCTATCATGGTTGTATTCACTGGTGCAGGCATCATGGGCACCTTCTCCTCTATACGAAAATTAGTCCTCGACGCCAAGAAGTTCAAGCTCTTCAGTAGCGAAGTAGTCGACTGATTCTAACTGTGTTGTTCAGGAGATCTTAATGAAACAATTGCAGTTGTATTATTAGTGTTTATAGTGAACTACTACTAGCACAAGAATAATCGAAGGCTATGTTTGATAATTTAGGAGTTGTACCAAGTGGTTATTAATGATCAAGAAAATTTGATGCCCATGATGCCAAATTGTTGACAACTGAACAATAATATCCCAAATTTTCCCGGAATTATAAATGACCCAAAGAGAGGATCCCAAATAGACTTGGCAATGAGTCAAGGTTAGGGTTGACCATGTCAAGGTTGGCAGGTAAGAAATGCTCAAATCGTTTGATAATGTAGGAGTTGTACCAAGTGGTTATTAAAGACCAACAAAATTTGATTCCACCATGTCAAGGTTGGTGAATCGTTTGATAACGTAGGAGTTGTACCAAGTGGTTATTAAAGATCAACAAAATTTGATGCCCATGATGCCAAATTGTTCACTAAACACTGATATCCCAAATTTTCCCCGAAATTACAAATGACCATCGAAGAGAAGATCCCAAATAGATTTGGCAGCGAGTTAAGGTTAGGGTAGATCATGTCAAGTTGGCTGGTAAAAGTGCCCAACTCTAACTTTGGTTTTTTTTATTTAATGGGCCAAAATTTTAAACCGTAACCCCTATTAGTTGACCTTAATTATTCTATATAAAAACAAAGCGACTAGTGAAGGTCGAATCTAACACTAGTAGGGTTGATGAATCAGGGGGTTAGATAACTTAGATATGCTCAACCTATTCCTAACTTGTTTAACCACGGGTCGAAGTTGTTGAAGAATATCGGAACAACAATTAATTAAAAACTGGAAACTGGATTACTCCAAGGCACGTATACACGCTGTCTTTTAAGAGATGTTTCTCCCCTTCCGGTAGAAACCGCAATGTCACTCTAGGGTGATAAGAAAATCTCTCTCAGGATACAATGGAGGTCGTTTGATTTAATGTGTGACTAATTGATCAAACCAAAGTTTACACTCTGAAAGTAAGACTGATGATGCCTAATACGAGATGAAGAAGATACGAAAATTTTGTTATGTCTTAGGGACTGGTTGATGGTGGTATTTATAGTTTCTATAGTGTCTATTGGTCGTGACTGTTGGGCTGCCAATGGTTGTCACCAACGGTTGTCTCCAACAGTCAACGAACCTATATACAAATACGATGGGTTAGGTTTTGCTAACGGAAGTAGGATAGGTTGGGTTGGGTTAGGTTTTGCTAAGTCAAATTCCAAAATTCCATCAAACTATACCACTACACATACTATAATCTAATTCCAAATTGTTTTCTTCTTATTTTATGAAGTCAGATCTGAGTCTGCTTAATTTTTTATGAAGTTAAAATATCATTTTCTAACATTCCATAGATGCCGCTGGGGCCGGCAAAAAAACACAACACTACATGTTAGTCTTGTTTTCTCAACCCTTTTATTAAGAACCCCCAAAATCCCGGCCAGTTTCTGCAACAACAAAACTCATGACAGCCTCCACCTTCCTCTGATCACTCTCTCCTCTCTCTCATGGCGCCGGGACTTTCAACATCTAGTCAATTTCAGGAAAACTGTCGCGAAGACGATGCTGGAGCAGTGTTCGTATTGGAATCGAAAGGTAATTCAACTAACGATTAAATATTACAAATCTTGACGAATATTGCAACGGTTCTAAATCGTCGCAAAAAACTAAATAACCGTGGGAAATTTATTTAGCAACGTTTTGGTTCCGTTGATTCAGATGACGTCGCAAAAGCTAATTCTGCGACATTTTTTGCGACGGTACGCATTACCATGAGAAATAATCAACCTTTAGCGACGGAGAAAACTGTCGCAGATTCAGGATCACAGTTCACCAATTTTAGCATCCTTTGATTCTGGATGATACCTTAGTTAATTGAGATCTTGTTTTTTTGTGATTGATTGAATTGAATGAATTCATACCTAAATATTTACAATAAAATTCAGGGAATTGGTGGCACGCCGGATTTCATTTGACAACAGCCATTGTTGGACCTTTAATACTGACGCTACCTTACGCTTTCAGAGGATTGGGATGGATATTGGGATTCTTCTGTCTAACAGTGATGGGTGTCGTCACTTTTTACTCTTATTATCTCATGTCCAAGGTCCTTGATCACTGTGAGAAGGAAGGTCGTCGTCATATCAGATTCAGGGAACTCGCTGGCGACATCTTTGGTAACTTGGAAATTTGACGTTCTTTGCTTTCTTTCTGTCACCAAAAGTTTGCACTTCTTGTTTATCAACTAATTAACCTTAGACCTAAAATCTTAAAATCTTAAACCCTAATCAGATAATTTTGTGATTTTATAACCCAAAACCATAAACTCAGCTATATAAATGAGTACGTTGTTATTATCAAGCCAATTAATGATTAGATTTGATTTTGTTCTCAATTGTAGGGTCAGGGTGGATGTTTTATTTTGTGATATTTATTCAAACGGCCATAAACACAGGAGTTGGCATTGGAGCTATATTGCTCGCAGCAGATTCTCTCAAGGTACTTCATACAAATTCTCAAACGCTTTTCAGTTTTCACCAATTTCAATTTCAATAAAGCTTTTTGGACGGACCCTTTTACGTGCTAGATGCTTATGTAGTAGAGTGGGACCCACCACTTTTTCCTAGGGTTTTCAGTTTATATGGTAGTAGGACTCACCATGTCACATAAACATCCCGCAGTTGTTTTGTAAGAGCGTCCAAAAGGTAGCACTCTTTCAGTTTTCACCAGATTTTTTTTTTTAATGTATTAATATGTTTGTGTTATATATGGGACCGGGTCACACAAATCATCAGATCATGTATTCAAATCTATCACCAGATGGACCCTTGAAGTTGTATCATTTCATAGCAATGGTGACATTGGTGATGATCGTTCTTTCTCAGCTTCCATCCTTTCACTCTCTCCGGTACATTAATCTTGGTTCACTTCTCCTCAGTTTGGGCTACACTTCTCTCGTCGTCGGTGCCTGTATTCATGCAGGTATGTAATTTACAATATTCCAAACCCTTTCGATTGTCCTTTCAATTTGCAGGGATTATCTACTTTTAATTATTCGGCATATGTGAGACAGAAAAATTGTATGTGCCCTAGTTGAAGAAAAATGAATTAGGCCCAATTAATCAAAGCCCATTTCCCTCTACTTAATGAGTCAATGCCCATGCCTATGTACACAATATATCAATTGTGAAACCAGTTGGGCAAGCATGCTGCAACATTTATCAATTTTTTGAGGAATTTTTATTAGGGAGATCGTCCAATACATGCATTATGATTTTAATTCAATCTGTTTAGTCCACCAAATTTTATATGAGTCTATTTAGTCCAAAAATAAAATTTAGACAGATCTGCCCTTTAATTAATTAGTTATGAAAATTAAAATTTGACCGAATAAGAATCTCTGTTTCTCTCTCTACATTAATAAGCTTTGCTACTTTCGATCTTCATTTGTTTCTTTTGCTTCGATTGATCGATCACTCACCAGTCAACAAAAGATCTTAATGATGATGAGAGAGAAAGAGAGACATATAGTTTCTACCATCACCATCGAGAGATAGAGATCGGGATAGAGAAGAGAGGAAATATAGGAGATAGAGAGAAGAGAATAAGAGAGAATAGAGAAAGATCTGATTAAGAAAAAAAAAAAAGAGAAAGGGAAAAGAAAGAAAAGAAGGAAAAGAGAGGATAAAGAGAGAAGAGAGGGACGTGAGAGACAGAGAGAGAAAAGAAAGGAAAGAGAAAGAAGAGGAAAAAGAACAGAAAGAGATAGAAGAGAGAAGAAAAAAAATTCAACATGGATCTATACAAAAACGTTTTTGCATGGATCTCATGAAGTCCTTGTATAAAATTCATGCAAAAACGTTTTTGCATAGAATTATGCAAAAATATTTTTGTAAGAACTATGTAAAATCATGTTTCACAAATGATTTAGCATAGATCTATGCAAAAATGTTTCACATAATGATTTAGCATATGCAAAAATATTTTTGTAGTTCTATACAAAAACGTTTTTGCATGAACTTATATGCAAAAACGTTTTTGCATTAATAAATTTCGTGAATATTTTTTTTTTCAAAAACCATTTTTGACTGGTATAGTTTCAAAGATCTCAAAAAGTGCTTTCCAAATATATGAATTTTGTCAAAATTCGAATTTTAGTTGATGAGATATAGCATTTTAAAATTTAAAACGAAAAAGATAACTACATTTCTCTCTCATACAGCTGTACAAGTTTGAAAAAGATAAAAAAGGTGATTGAGAAATATAATAAGGGTAAAACATGAACATTAAAAAGGAAGGAATTGACTAAATAGATTTAGAAAAGTTTAAAAATGACTAAACGGATTCAAAAAGCTTTAAAAAAGGTATTTCAGTCTTATATAGCTAAAATGCCCCTCCAAACGCCATTTTTGAATGCCAAATACCAAAAAACCCACAAACATTTTATAATAGCCAAAATTCTCTTATTTTTTTTTTTATTTTACCATTTTATACTTTTGAAGGGATAAAATTTCTGTTTACCCCACTAGTCAATAATTCCTTTTTGCTCAAATATATTGGATATTTTGGCTATTATCTCTTTTTATTAGTATTAATCATTGTCTTGTTTTATTTTATTCTTGCAGGGTATTCCCAAAATGCCCCTCCAAAGGATTACTCTTTGGATCCTTCACAATCAACTAAAGCATTTGATGCATTCACATCCATCTCTATCTTGGCTGCCATTTTTGGGAATGGGATACTGCCAGAGATACAAGTACATAATCATTTTCAGTAGTAAAGGTTAAATATGATCATATATATCTGTACTATTCTAACGCGGCTCTCTATGGGCTCAAAATTAGCTGATCGTTTGAGCCTACTAAGACAACTTTTTTTTTGCGTGACGCACAAAAAAGGACTCAGCTACTTACAAATTACTTGCAACTCGTGTGCGCAGGATTCGTAATATTTTTGCTATTAACAACTGATTTTTCAAATAAAAAGAAAATTAACAATTATCACAATCACTAAACATATGTTCTTTGGTTTTGATTGATATTGTGCTGTTTTTGGATTTTGGTTTTTGATTCATATATGCAGGCTACAATGGCTCCACCAGCTACTGGAAAGATGGTGAAAGGGCTCTTAATGTGTTACACTGTGATAGTCTTCACCTTCTATCCAGCTGCATTGTCTGGATACTGGGCCTTTGGAAGCAAATCCTCTTCCAACATTCTTAAGAGCCTACTACCAGATAATGGGCCTTCTCTCGCTCCGACTTGGGTACTGGGCCTTGCCGTTGTCTTCGTCATCTTTCAGCTCTTTGCCATTGGCCTGGTAAATAAGCCCACCTACAACCCTAATTTGTTTTCTATCTTTACATTCATACTTGGCTTATCTATGAATGATTTTGAAAAAAATGTATGTAAAATAGGTATACTCACAAGTTGCATATGAAATCATGGAAAAGAAGTCAGCTAATGTGAAGGAAGGGATGTTCTCCAAGAGAAACCTAATTCCTAGGTTACTACTAAGGACCTTGTACATGATATTCTGTGCATTTTTTGCGGCAATGCTACCGTTCTTTGGCGATATCAGCGGTGTAGTAGGCGCGATCGGTTTCATTCCACTAGATTTCATCCTTCCAATGCTGTTGTATAATATGACCCACAAACCTCCTAGGTCATCCCTTACCTACTGGATCAACATAACTATCATGGTTGTGTTCACTGGTGCAGGCATCATGGGCACCTTCTCCTCTATAAGAAAGTTAGTCCTCGACGCCAACAAGTTCAAGCTCTTCAGTAGCGATGTAATTGACTGATCTTAATGAAGAAATTGTAGTAGTTTCACTTTTTCTGGTACTACAGATTAAGAAAGTTTGTTCGATGGAACTTTTACGTCGTCGGCTTTCTATTAGCCTTCACCAATTTATTATGCCACCTTCATTTGTTTTGGCAAGGATGTTTCAAAGAAGGTAAATTCTACACGACAAAAAGATCATCGTTATAAAAGTTCCCTTCAAGAGTGCAAATAAAATTTGTCTCCGAGGAGAGATGCAAATTGGGCGAATTAGGTTCACGTGATAATCCCACAGATGAGAGAGCATGTTGAGAATAGTCTCATATGAAAAGATGAAAATTTTACAACCCAATATATAAAGAACACGAGCCAGTCAATTGGTTTAAAATCAGGGTAAAAAATTCTTCTTTGGGTCGGTTCTTGGGTGTTTTGGTTCCAATTCTTCAATATTTAATTTTTATATGCACAAAATGTCAATATTTATAAGCCAGTTCTAGTTCCTATTGATTTAGTTCTAATTCCATAGGATATCAAACTACCGGAAATGTGATAATAATAAAATATGTACAACAGGAATTGGGAAAATCGGTTTTGGTTTAGTTCCATTCCTAGTTAAGCCTCAGAAATTTCAATGAAGCCCATCCTGAAATAGGAAAGACCAGCCTTAAAAGCCAAGGTAAAAGTTTGATTGAACTGCCCTAGTTGTCCTATTACAAGATTAGAATAAAGGTCACACCATTCTAAGAAAGGAAATGGTCCTAATTAGTTTGTGTTGTGCCGAGCATTTTATTGACCACACGCAACTACTTGCAACCAGAACTGGTTAACCACATTAAAGACCTTGGCGGGTCCCTTTTCTTTCTTTAAATATGGTGAGGTGCTTATCTACCCACAAACCCTAAGGTTCAAATTTCAAAATAAAGCACATAATCCTCCTTTTCTTCTCTTAATTATTTTTTTTTTTTTTAAATTGGGTAAACCTCAATTAATGTATTAATAATAAAAACTCGCATACAAGATGGAAAAAAAATACACGAAGAAATACTGGGAAAACAAGTAGATCACAAGAAAAAATCCGAAAAAATTCGGAGAAGATGGTTAACGGAACAAAGTCCGACCAAGTTGATAGATTTGCTTCCAAATGAAGATATTCTCCCATATAGATAGAGGGGAGATGATGAGCCCAACACTTTGTGTACCAAATACGAAAGAAACAACTCGATCTGTCGAGAAAAAGTCCAGTAGATGTCGATCCGGTCCAGTAAAACACTAGATCTGAGCATAATCGGAGCAAATCTGGACAGATCTGAAGCGCACACACACAAAGAAAGATTATTAGCGAAAAATCACCATAAAGGCGAGCAAAAGACGCCATAAAGGCGTAACAAAGTCGCCAATAAGGCGAAAGAAACATGGACGAAGTAAAAAAGGTTGGATTCCCTTTGCCAGAGAGCTCCAATGAAGGGAACCTTGCGTCTCTGCTGCTGCGACGCTTTCTTCTCTCTGTCTCTTTCTTCTCTTAATTATAAAACCACCTAACGTCATACAGATAGAAAATTTAAGGTATGGTAATAGATTACATATTTGTGTCAAACTAGTGTTACATGAACCACATTATCTAATCACATAATGTGAGAGTTATTGTGTGGACTATATATTGAATTTAAGTAAACATCATGATATAAAAGTCAAAGTTGAAGCTCATTGAAAGTACAGAGGATGTCGTCGACTTAATTTATATGTTTTTATAATGTTCCTTGAGATTAAAGCTCTGAAAAATAAACATTAATTAGAGACCCTAAATTAATAATAAAATTTTGTGTGAAAATTATAGATTATGACTTGGTCATATTAGTTGGCGTTACATGTATGCATCAGCTGGTACATTACATGTACTAGGTATCTAGATTTGGGAAATGCTACTTTGTTTTTTTATGTTTTTATTTTTTGAGAAGTGTTGTGTGTACAAAAAAAAAAATTTGACGAACAAATAAGATGGTAAGATAAAAAAAAAATTTACTCTTGTATTTTTACCATCAGATTTTATCTACACACTTATTTGAAGCTTTTTGTTAAATTTTTTTTTTTGTACATGTAGCATTATTTTTTAGATTTTATGCATCTATATTTTTCTACTTCAGCTGCCACGTCAAATGGGACAGTATTTTTGTGTGAAATTTTAGTACTGAGTATTGAAGAAAAATAAAATAAAATTGGTGAATGAAATCAAGGCTACATTGAATTTCTGGCGGAGACGGACGGCTTGAGTCTAAGACCAAGACCGATATGATCAGGTTAAGAAGCTATACCGAGTCACTCAAAACTCAACCGAGTTGACTCAATCATGTACCTTTGACCGAACGAACTTACCTCTGAGGTGAATCCAACTTTCCATGCACTAACAAAGTTTATATCACGTTTTTAAATCTGGATCACGTATTAGTACGTAAAATATTTTATGTTTGAGTTCTACATAAAACCTATAGGGTCCACTTAGAAGACTGATTTTTATGAGAATGTTAATCTCACCATTTAGATTATCCTCACAAAAAATCGGTTCATTATGGAATTCTTGTAACCTTATTAAAAGTTGATTGGAAATTGATAGTCAAATAGAACTGCTTTTTCTCACCATTGATTTCTAATCAACTTCTAACGAAATTTTATTCGTGTTATAAATTTTAGAACAGTCCGATTTTTTTTTAAAGATAATCTACATAGTGAGAAAAAAAATCCTCACAAAAAATTTAGGACTTAGATTGTATCTAAGTGGACCCCACATATTTTAGGTCTAACACAAACATAAAAATTTTATGTCCCAAATAGTACTGCTCAGATGGATGGGGTAAAAAATTATCCTAAAATTCAGCAACAAGGGTTGGAGACTTTCTTTTACCAAACGCCACCTACTACACTAATTAAAGATTTACAATTCAGTGTCATGATCAATGATTTAAAATAAATTTAACTCGGGAGAGATCAAGTTGAAGTCGTGTGACCAATGATTTTAAAAATGAATTTTTGGATTCCTTGTTTGTTGAGATGACCCTATCCATTTTATATTGTCATAGTACCAAAAAATTTTAAAGTCTCTTTTTGGTTAATAAATAAATAAAATTTAAATATATATTGAGATAAAAATTTTTTTTGTCAAATTTATAAAGTTTAGTCCTCTGCGATTCTGCGTCGCTCATAGTGATAGTATTCTTCTTTTTCTCCATAACGTACTTGACAATAACCTTATCCTCAAAAAAAAAAAAAAACAAAAATTATTGTAGATGCTTTTAAAATAAAACTTAAGTATTTAATAAAATTTTAAGATTAAATTATTCAATTTAATATTATTTAGTATTAAATTGCTTTTAAATTATACCACATTAAATAGATACTAACTCTTTGGGAATTGATATTTCAGCCGAAATTTTTGAGTTCAAATCCTCTCGCCCTAACATCCTCTGTCCCACTGCTGACTTTATATTGTGGAGTCCATAGAAAGACGACCTAATGACTGAGACTTGATGAAAATGTTCTCCTCACCTTCTAAATCATTCTCACAAAAAATTAGCTAATTCTAAAACTTATAACCAAATCAAAAGTTGACCGTAAAATCAATTGTCCATTAATTAAAAGAAAAATAAATTTTTAACTGCTAAATTTACGATTAATTTTTTAAGAGTTTAGAAGTTTTAGAATTATCTAATTTTTTGTGAGATAGATTTATATAGTAAGGAGAACATTTTTTAACAAATCTTAAACATTTCTATGTGAGCCCTACAATGCAAAGTCAGCAGTGGAATATGGAGGGACAGATGATAATGGGGCCAGAGGATTTGGACTCAAATTTTTACTTATTTAGCTTAACAACTATCAATTGGCAGATTCCAAAATACAAACTATTTTGTTAATTAGAGCAACATTACAATTTCACATTGACTTGCATGACATATAAAACTGACATACCCTTTTATAAAATTTATATTGTCAATTTCACAAAACTGACAAACATTAATTGTACTAATATAGTAAAAAGTCGAGTTAAAATCAATAAAGCTTTTTGTCCCACCCATGTTACAAAACAAATGCCAAATACTTATGTGGCAGAGTATGACCTACTACTTTTCCCCCTAAAAGTGTTATGAGTGGGTTTCTAACCTATGTGGCAGTGGGACCCACCATGCCACATAAGAATCTGGCATATTATTTTATAATATGGTCAAATATCAGCGTTAAGTGGATGACATAGATCTGCAGACGCACTACGTACGCACGTCCCACGTACTCATGATTATAATGTGGAACTTTCCACAAAAAAATTGGAGACTAATATTGGAAGACGAAAATAAAAATAAATTAAATAGTCATATACTTCTTTAAAATAAATATAAAAACCAATATAAAGTGGGGCATGATTGATTACAAGAGTGATTCTAGAATACCTAAAATGGAGGATTTACGTACCGCCCTGAGATAGAAAATGGTCCATGCCTTGAAGTTTGGGATTATGAAACTCAAACTCAAGGATCAAATTCAAATCATAAGGATAATAGCCTTAGGATTGGAGTACGGTGCTAGAATACCCCACATTGTATCCCCTCAAGGCCACTGGGGGGTTACTTTAAGCGGCCGCTTCTCCCACAGGGCCCCGTGGATTAGTCGAGGTGCGCGCAAGCTGGCCCGGACACCAAGGTTATCAAAAAAAAATACCCCACATTGTGCGGGCATTCTAGCCTTATTCTTGATGAGTATTACAGTAGGCTTACGTTAGAACTGACGTCACATGCCTTTCTACCCCTCACCCATAAAATGCTCTGTCCTTTCTACCCATTTTCTTTCTAGAACCCATCCAACACTCTTCTTTCTTCTTCCTTCTTCTTCTCAATTCAACCCAATCCTCCAAAATTGAACCAAACCCCACATTCATAAACACCCAATTAACCCACCACCCTTTAAAATTAACCCCTCTCTCTCTCTCTCTCTTTCTCTCTCTAACTTTCTTTCTCTCTCTAGACTACTCTATATAAGCTGATCAATTCATCTCCTTCTCCTTAGTCCTTACCCTTCACACCACAATACATCCACCATGGAAGACACCCCACAAATTACTCCTCCTTCTCCTCCTCCTCCCCACATAATAATTCTGCCGACTCCAGGTATGGGTCACCTCATCCCACTCGCTGAGTTCGCTAAACGACTCGTTCTCCACCATAACTTCACCGTTACATTCACAATTCCCACCGAAAGTTCCCCCTCTAAAGCCATGAAATCTGTTCTTCAATCCCTCCCAAACACCATCGATTCCATCTTTCTCCCTTCTGTTAATTTAGATGATCTCCCCATCGACGTCAAGATCGAAACTCGTATTTCCCTCACCATGACTCGGTCCCTTTCTTCCCTCCGCGACTCGTTCAATTTAATCACATCCACTCACCGAGTCGTCGCCCTAGTCGTTGATCTTTTCGGCACCGACGCTTTCGACGTGGCCAATGAATTCGGGGTCCCACCGTACATCTTCTTCCCAACAACGGCTATGAGTTTGTCCTTATTCCTCCATTTGCCCAAGCTCGACCAGATGTACTCCTGTGAATACAGAGATGTACCCGACCCGATTGAAATACCTGGTTGTGTACCGATCCATGGAAGCGATCTCCTTGACCCGTTACAAGACAGGAAGAACGAGGCCTATACATGGCTCCTACACCATACAAAGAGGTACACATTGGCTGAGGGTATTTTGGTGAATAGCTTCATAGATCTTGAACCGGGTCCTATAAAGGTTTTGAAGGAATTGGGTAACCCATCGGTTTACCCGGTTGGACCGCTAATACGTACGGGTGATGGGTCTGTTGATGGGTCCGAGTGTTTGAAGTGGTTGGATGATCAGCCACTTGGTTCCGTTCTATTCGTCTCTTTCGGTAGTGGTGGGACCCTCTCTTATGAACAACTGATAGAATTGGCCTTTGGGTTAGAAATGAGTGAACAAAGATTTTTGTGGGTTGCTAGAAGTCCAAATGAAAAGGCTGCCAATGGAACTTACTTTGATCCCCACAGTACTAAAGACCCTTTTGATTTTTTACCAAAAGGTTTCTTGGATAGAACCAAAAAATTGGGCCTAGTTGTTCCTTCATGGGCACCTCAAATCCAAGTCCTAAGTCACGGGTCGACGGGCGGGTTCCTAACCCATTGCGGGTGGAATTCGACCCTCGAAAGTGTCGTACATGGCATCCCATTAGTTGCATGGCCGCTCTTCGCCGAACAAAAAATGAATGCAGTAATGTTAGCCGAAGATCTCAAGGTGGCATTAAGGCCCAAGGCAAACAAAGATGGTTTAATAGGTCACGACGAGATTGCCACGACGAGATTGCTAAGGTTGTTAAGGGTCTTATGGAAGGAGAAGAAGGAAAGAAACTTAGGAGTAGAATGAGAGACCTTAAAAATGCTGGTGCCAGTGTATTAAGCGAAGATGGGTCGTCTTCCAAGTCACTCGCTGAGGTGGCAAACAAGTGGAAGAATCACAAGAGCCTGTAAAAAAAAAAAAAAAAAAAAAAACTTATATATAGGTTTCGATATTTAGGGGAAAGAAAAAGACCTCTTGCACACATATGCAAGATCTTAATTAATCTGCTACTAGATCATGGTTGATTTTTAGGGTTTTCTTTTTATCTACATTATGATATATGATTGTGGTTTCTATTCTTTTGGGAGTGTTTTGTGTTTTATGTAACCGTTTTGTATATTGAGTTGATCATTTTGTACATAATTACCTTATTATAAGACTTTTTATGACCTAGCAGCTAGAAAGAATGAAAAGTAAAAATAAAAAATAAAAAAAGATAGTAGGTAAGAAAAAGGAATGTAAAGAGGAGCCAATTGATTATTGATATGAATTAAAGAAGTTGGGTCGCATGAAAGTGAAGACTTAATGGCACTGAGAATGAAAATGATTGGAGCTGTGGGTGGTGGGCAGCAAGGTCATTGGACTCAATAATGGACACTGTACAAAAAAAAGTCACATTAGTATCAAATAATTTGTCCCCAAAAGATAAGCTTTTTAAAACCAAATGCGCCCTAGCTAAGTGCTCCAACACTACTTTTTTGACAAATGGCGATCACTTTGATAAATATTTTGTTGCATCGACCAAAGTCTAATATATACTCGTATGCTTTATTCCCATTCTCTTTTCTTTTGTTAACGTGAAACACGATGAAGTTTTTTAGCTAATAGTTACAATTTAATAAGTATGGACATGAGTACGAGTGTTGTGTTTGTGTCACGCCTCTGTGCCTCATAGTATTTTTTGTTGAAAAATTAAGAAAATAAAATTTCTTTTGTGTTTTCTTAATCATATCCTTCGATGTGTCTGTCACGAAAGGAACAAATATTAAAGAATTAGCAGGCTAGGCTTCGGATGGTTAGTTAAAGCTCGAGCCCGCCCATCAAATTAAATGGGCCATGGTGGATCAGCCCGAGTCGGGCTTTAGACTCCCACAGAATGAGTCGAACTTCAGCCAGACTGGTTGGGTATCGGACTTCGGGTATTATTTATACCCCATGTCCGTGCTTCTTAGAGTTGAACTAAGAAACCAACCTTACACAAGTGTTCGGGGATATATATATATATGGTTTTTCGGATATATTTCTATTATTATAATGAGGCTTTACGTCAGCAATTTGTCATGCCAAATATTATTGTGTTAACCTATTTTTTAAGCTTAATTTATTTGAAAAATGATTTAAAAAGCATGGATTTTAGTGAGTTCGAGAAAAACATCATGAGATTTTCACTCACTTACGTGCCCTAGCTATATTACTAAGTTTGCAAATCCTTAGATTTTTATATATAAATTTTAAAGAAGAGAAAGCGACGTTCGAACAGTCGACAGATCGATCTATGAAATTCACTGTTAGGGATATGCATGTTTACAAAGATTAAGATGGACCTTATCTTTCTTTATAAAATTGGATTGTCTTCATCACATCTACTTTTCACCTCTCAATTCGATTCTATTTTTGAACCCCCAAATTTAGGTGAGGTTTGGGTTTTCTTTGAAGAGTAGATAAATTGTGTTCAATAGGATTGGTAGGTACTCGCTCGCTGATTCAGAGGTCGATCGGGTTGAGTTTGGGTTGGAAAGTTATTTATGGTTTCCTCTAATTAATGGATCTATAAAGGGCAATAATGAAAAATAAAGTTCATCTTTCGTTAGGTAATACAGTCACATGTAATATACATTACAATACTTCTTTCTAAAAATTTATAATTTGTTTGAATGGGGGATTTCAAGGTAGGGATTTAGTGAGGACCATAAATTCATGTTTTCCTGGTCTGTTTGGCTGCCAAGAATCTCTGAAAACTTGTTTCTCAGGGAAACATGTTTTCTAGCAAATCCATGTTTTGGAGTCCCACCTCCCCCCTTAGAATTTGCTGGAATTCTAAACTAGGGATTCACTATGTATGCACCCAACTCAATGTAGATTACACCCCACAAAATTAAAACAACAAAATAGAGATTTTTCTTAGATTTTAAATGGTAACCAAACAAACCAAAGGATTCATGTTTCTAGGGATTCATGTTTCCAAGGACTCATGTTTCCCAGGAAAAAATGAATTCTACATCCAAACACACTATTAAAATCTTTTAAGCTGTTAGAAGTGGTTGTCATATAACAGTCAAATTGTCGTTCCCACGAGTCATGTGTGGAAGGTTCATCAATGGTGGTAGGTGGAAGTTATTAGGAATTGAATCACATGATCGACATGCAAAGGAGATGAGAGAATTTAAAATGATATTATTGAGAGAGTGTTCAGTTTTTGACTTTTTTTAGACGACTAAATTTGACTCGTCTTTTGTTGCTTAGGGCAAGTGCCATGGGAACCTTTAAAGTAGAGGTTTGGGGTAGGGATTTAAGGGAGTGAGGGAAAAGCAAGTACCACGGGGTGACTGTGCCATACGGCACAGATTGTGCCGAACGACACACTTTGTGCCGTATGGCACAGTCACACCGTAAACCCTCCTCCCTCTTCTTCTCTCCCTCTTCTTTTCTCCTCTCCTTCTCTCTTCCCCACTTCTCTTCTCCCCCTTTTTCCTTTCACAGACGGTTTGTTTTTTTTTTTTTTTCATCTTTTCACGGCAAAATCTCTACCGTTTTGCAACAGATCCGACGATCAAATCCATACATTTTGTAGATCTCACTCTCACGGTTCTATTGAACTAATTTTTGTTCAAATCGTTTGGAAAACGAAAATTTTGTAAGTATTTTTTATCTTAAGCTTATTTTGTTTATGTAATTTTTTTTTTTAAGTTTGTAATTGCGATGTAAGCTTTGCAAAGCGCCACGTCTTCCGCAATAGAATATTTGGATCCACGTTTGCTGCTCTCAGCCATTGTTGGAAAAGAAAAGTAAAAAAACAGTAGTAAAAATAGTATAGAAAGATTAGAGTGATGGAAGAATGAAGAATTGAGAAGAAGAATGTGAAGGATGAAGAAGGTGTGAAAGAAAAATGAGGGATGTAGGGTATATATAGTTTTTAAAAAAATCTGTCCGTTGGAAAATAGCCGTTGAGGGGGTGCAACGACTAGTGAAAATTAGGCACAGATTGTGCCGCACGGCACAATCTTTACCTCCTCCCTCAAACCCCTTACTCCCTCCCCAGATCTAGGACCGGGGGGAGGGGTTTGGATGTTTGGGGTGCCCATAGTACTTGACCTAACCTCAAAAAATACTTTTTTTGCATGTTTAAGGTGTCCATAACACTTGCCCTTATAGAAGGTTACGAGGCTAGAATTTATTGCTTTTTTTTTTTAGTTCTTTTAAATGAAAGGAAACAAGATTTTTTAAAAAAAAAAAATTGACAAACAGAATTACTATAGGTGTTTAACATAGATTGGTTTCCTCAAATTTTTAATGAATTTTGTTAACATGTGTCCTTTAGGCAAATGTTAAAGTTAAAAGGTTAGTGGTTTTTTTAGTTTTTCGATGGTTGTCCAAATAGATTAATTTTTTATAAGTATGTTATTTTTATCATTTGAATCATATGTAAAAAAAATTAGCTCAATCAAAAACCTTCAACATCACGAACACTTAATCTAGAATTTAATAGTGTGAATGAATGGACCTGACATTTAAAGTAATTTTTTTAGAGGTTTAAATATTTCTGATTGTGGACATTATATAGGTGATGATAATATTATATCCATAAAAAAATTAACTGATTTTAAGACCTCTAACTTACAAAAAACAAATTAAAAGAATCCTTAAATTGCCTATCATGAGTTCTGGTTGGCTCGTAGGTATAGAATTAAAGAAAACAATAAAGATCCTCATATGCTAGGTTTTGACAAACAATCATTAAATCTGCTAATAAATGAAGGGTCATGTTAAAGTGTGCACTAAGGGCACACGATATGGTTGTTTTTGAAGAAGCTTTTTTGTAAGTTAGAAGCCTTTAAATCAACTGAATTTTTGTAGATATTAAAATTATTTATAAGATGTCCACAAAAAATTAGCTCAATCGGAGATATCTAACCTTCCAAACAAATCACTTTAAATGTCAGCCGTACATTCGTACTATTAAAGTCTAAATTAAGTATTTGTGGTGCTAGAGGGTACTAGAGGTCTCCGATTCAGCTAATTTTTACAGATATGATCTAAATAGTATAAATAACACACATAAAAAAATCAGCGTATTTGGACAATCTTAAAAAACTAAACAAAACACAAAACTTAAAACAAAATCCATAAATGAATTTGTGGACATCATAAGAAAATGTGCTCGGTTTTGGGACTTTTTGCCATAAATCCACCATCCGTGGTTCGTTGTCATCCAAACCGTTGACAATTCATCGAGATTACCATCTTATAATTCTGAGGACCATTCAATGGCCTAGACCTTAGTTAGATCTCGTCGGTGGCTACGGAATATGTATCCAAAACTCCAAAAAAAACATGATTGTCCCACACGACTGGAATTTTATTTTTTGCAGGCTGGGACAAGTCGTACACATAAGTGCTTTCAAGTGAATGCTATCAGATGATCTTGAGATAATTTTATAGCCTATCCTATTAAAATTGTGCACCACATGAAGATACGTGTGAACGAAGAATCTTCGGCAACACATGCTATGTTTCCAAAAGAGTAATGCTAGTCGTATTAGATTTGAGTACCGGATCTTGGGTACACGCTGATGTGTTGTTTTTGTGGTCAATTCATTGAGAATACATGAGCAGTTACCCAAATCTAGTACGTGGATCTCAAGTTAGTAGTTGTAGTTTGCTTGACAACCACTCATGGAATGTATATATATAGCTCCAATATACAACTAAGATTTGGTAATTAATATTAGACAAGGATTTTTTGGGGTCTACGTCGAGATTATTCAAAGTGTAGGGCTAAATGTGAATGACTCAATGGCTAAGTTTTTTTTTAGGATGTTCATCTTACTAACATGGAGATCATCTTCACAAAAATTAACCTATTCTAAGATCTCTAACTTTATCAAAATCCCATCAAGAAGTGGTTAGAAAATAATAGTATAATTAAAATGGATACTATGTTTACGGTTTTATTTTCAAACCAATTTTTGAGGAGATAAAAAATGTCAGAATTGACTGATGTTTATTTATTTATTTAATTTTTTTTTTTGTGATGACAAAGTTCATCAAAAACTAGTCTTCAGATCATTCCATATGGACCCTAAATGTGCAGAGGTTTTATAGAAATTATTTAAGACCAGAATGGCATAATCAAGTATCCCTCCCCTATATAGATATGGGGGACCTTTAGGACCTTTAGGACCTTTAGGTAGATCCATGAAATGTGACCCATAAAAAATACATAATTGCAAGACTTATTTTAGAGAAAATCTAAGAGCTAATTTTTTATCACAGACAAAAACAATTGTGAAATGTCACCTATTCCTAGGTGAATGTCTAAACCAATAAACACTAATCTAAGTGTATATGGAAGGGGGATCAATATCTACCTATTTAAAATTTAATTCACAATTAATTCATAATAAGTAGAAATTGAAACAAGCAAGTATTGACTTATTTGATTCTCGACTGCGGAATTAAGAGAGAATCAAATATTTCAATCTTGCACAAAAATCATTCACACAAATTAGCATTCAACACAAATAATTTTTATTGACGAGGAAAACCTAATGGAAAAAACCCCGGGACCTAGTCCAGAAATTATCACTAAGAGTTGTGAGAAATCTTACAACCGTTCACATCGACAACACGACTCCCTCATGCAAACTCGACCGGTCTTTCTCCACGACCCGAATCCACGAATCGCCTCTTCAATGATATGTGCGTCACCAACTCGGAATCCACCAAGCCTCGCACTTGTAGCTCGAATCCTCAAGCCTCTTGTACGCCTCCAACCCGGAATCCACCAAGCCTCGTACTTGTATGCTCGAATACACGAGCCTGCACCTCGCCGGAACTCCACCGACGAACTCACCGGAACTCCACCGGTGACTGTAATGGTGTTTGAAGATTTGGGTGTTTCTTCAACACTCTTTAGCTCTCATGCTAGAATGATATGCAATATCTAGCTAAAATGAAAAGCCCTATGAGAGTAGAACAAAATCAACTCTCAAGAAGAAGATAGCTCAATCTCTCTCAAGATCTTGAAGCCCTAGCTAGTTGGAGAAGATGACTACAATGGTTTCTCCCTTCTAAGCTCTAACTCTCTTCTTCTCTCTAGATGCATAACCTAAAATGGTTTGCCTCTCTTCTATATAAAGAGAAGGAACAAAACCTAAGGTCATTTGGGTCAAAAGACCAAAAGGGTATCAAACCCAAGGTCTAAAAATCGCGCAGAACACAAAACCCAGAAGGGTGTATCGATACACCTCCAGAGGGTATCGATACTGAGCTAACAGGAGAGCTCAGTATCGATACTCACTGAGGTCAGTATCGATACTCACTGGGAATTTTGCGAACTGCCCTTAGTATCGATACTTCTAGAGTTTGTATCGATACAGGCAGCGAAGTATCGATACGAGCCCCCAGCCTAGCATGACTTACAGGCTAGGTCAGTATCGATACCACCTTCAGAGGGTATCGATACCACCCTGCCCATAAGCTAGAAAAGCTTCTACAAAGAGTTCTACAATCATCCTAGCTTATGTGGCTAAGTCCTAATGCATTCTAACCACCTATTAATGATAAACAGGGTCACTTACCAGCGTGTGGTGAGTTCCGGTGGTGAGTTGAGTCTGATGGCGTGATTTCTCTTTGATCTTCGATGAAGTGTGAGTTTGCACGAAGGATACAACCTAACTCTAACTCAAGCACGGACTTACAATTGAGTACATTGTCTCACCATGAACATTGACAAAGCTAAAGGGACCTTTCAAATTGTGACACATTTTTGGTGCTTCAAAACTTTAATAATACTACAGTACCCCTCCATGGCTCCATCTTCTTGTACGTAAAGATAAGATTCTATTTATACATTTATTGGACGTGGCCCCGCGCGCGGCTCTTGCTCCACAAAAATGCCTTACTAGCCATGGCATGCACCACAATTTTTGAAAAGGGGTTAGGGCCAGGGTATTTTTTGAAAAGTAATGCTGTCTAGTCAATCAAACTAATTTAATCGTTGCCACACATGCATATCATGCAATTTCATCTCTCTGGTTCTTTAAATATTTGGTTTTGGTGGGCCTACCCAAAATCGCATCAGTCTAGTGCTTGCATATATGCCCACTAATTAAATTTATCTTAAACACCTTTTTTTTTATTTAATCTTAAATACTTAATGGTAATTTGGAGTGTAATTAATGAAGAGTGTTAAGGCATTTACAAGACTCGAACAAATAATCTAAGCATTTGGTTATGGAGTTGACGCCATTTTTAACCTCTAAATTATAGCATGTCTCTGATGATGGTCTGCATATAGGTGATACCCCTATTAGCAGTCACGATAGCTACCTTGATCGACACCCAAAACATGACTCATGAAGCAACATATATACAAGAATAGTGGTGGCCAAATCACCATGAGTGTCGTATAATATCGATCGAGTTACCTTTTAGGGTGTGGATTCTGTGATCGAGAACTTGATTGAAATTGGAAAATCACCCTAAACGAATGATGACTCTCCAAAATTTCACAAAATAGTTAGGGGTGGATGATTTTACTAATGGGGTTTTTATTTTTCTCCTTTACACCTCACAAAAATAACTACACCAACACCATGCAGCACCACTTCCACCACCACGCCACAGCCACCTCCACTTCCAAATTGATAGAGAAATCGAGAGAGCGTATAAGAAAGAGATTGAGAGAGAAAGAGAATTTGAGAATGATCGAGAGAGGGTCGGAGAGAACATAGAGATCAGAGAGAGGAGAGAAGATAGAGATCAAGAAATCAAGACGGAAATATCGAAGAACGAGGAGAGGAGAGAGATAGATCAAAGAGAGAAGATAGAGGCGATGGTGGTGGTGATTGTGGGGTGGTGACGGTGATGAGGGTGATTGTAGGGTGTAGTTGTTTTTTGTGGTAGGGTGATCGAGTCGGTGTAAAGTGGCGACGCTCTCATTCCCATTCAAAACTGACTTAATTTATAGGTTCCTAGTAGTTTTAAAGCCCAATTGGAACAGATCCAAACGTATGGGCTTTCAAAATCCACACAATTGGGCTACAAAGCCCTCTATATATCGTTTGCACGTTCGAATGTAAGTGGAATCTTTCCTTTTGTGCTTCATTCACGTGTGCTTGTTGTTGTTGAGTTCTGATTTTTTTTATTTATTTTTAACCACACGTGTACACACTTTTATTTTTTTAAAATACAACAACTACCCTTGTTTATATTTGAATCTATTAACGAACAAACAAATAAAAAAACAATGTATATTTAAATTTTTAATAAAAAAGCGTTAAAATTTTATTGATAGAAAAAAAAAAAAATTTAAAACAGATACTAACAAAATTGAGATTACATATTAACAACAAACTCCCATGAAAGAAAAAGTTCTTGACAAATCGTCAATAGAACTCCACAAAAACAACAGAGATTTGATATGAATGATCACTTCACTTGTGTGAAATGCTTTTCCAGCAGGGTAACCCTAGACTGGGTCCTCTGAATAAATTTATGAAGGTCCAAGACCACTATTTAAGTTCACGGGTTTGTCAAACAAACTGGACTCAGTATCGATACCAGGTTCAGGACTGCTCCATAGTGGGATTTTAAAGACCTGATATGGGTTTAGGAGGTTAGGTTGTTCATGAATAACGAATCACACAGCATTGTGTTGGGCCCCGTCCAATTTGTTCTAAGCTTGTAATTAACCCTCATCTATATTGATTGAGGCTGGACCTAACCTGGCCAACATCAATTCAAGCTAAGGGATGGACCTCCCAATCAAGTCATGTGCATCCTTCTTATGATTTGGAGGTCTTGGGATCAAAACGCTTGGTTGTGGTTTGTCATTAGTTTGTCTGATATAATATCCTTCGCCTCTTTTTATTTTTTACTTACTCTCTAAATCTTTAGAAAGAGAGAGTCGGGTGGGTTTTTGAGTTCTGGAGGGTTTCTCTAATGGTTAATCTCATTTGACCGAATTGGGGGTGCCTATAAGCTGGGCCAGCCAACAACAACAAATGCAAATTTGGGGGTGCCTACAACCAAAGCCTGCCAATAAAATGACTCATGGATGCTTTATCTCATTCTTGAATTAACGATTATTATTGTCATTGTCTTCAGTAAGGTTAACTTATTGGATTCAATCCGATCCAGAATCCACCTTCACGAGCACGAGCTGCCCAGCCTGACCCATTTGAATCTTAGGTTAGCTTTGGATCACATTTTCTTGGGCCTTCTCAAACACTTGTTCATTGAATGTGAATTTACGAAGACGCTCTGGAGAGCTGTAATGACAGGGATTGAGGTACAATGGATCTCCCCCAGGTCAATTACAAACTTAATCACCCGTAGAAATCCTAGAGGTCTTAAGGGTAAAGTGATTTAGCACCTTTTTATTGTGGCAGTTTGTTGGTGTTTATGGAAAACAAGAAACGATATCTGCTTCAATAGATCTCTAGTGAATCAGCAGAAACTGATCAAGGAGACGAAAATTCAGAATATCTTTTGGGCTGTGGGGAACGCGGGCATTACTTGTTCCTTTGGTACGTTGAACTGGAAAGCGTTATTTTTCGATTCTCCTTAGGCCTGTCTAGGGGGGTTCCCTTCTCTTTTCTTTTCTTTTTTCTCCTTTTTATCTTTTTTTGGTTTGCTTTTTTGTATTCCTTTTTTTTGATCAATGAAATCTTTCTTTATCGATAAAAAAAAAAACATTTTCTTGGGCCTTCCTTAGGGCTACCCTAGTGGAATATGTAAAAATGGATCCCTTAATCTCTCTAGTGAGAGGATAAGGGATCCATTTGCTCTAGTGATAATCCCTTAAAAGGGATAAGAAAAATAGAGAGAGAAAAGTGAGAAACGTCGAAGAGAGAAAAAAAGAAGAGAGAGAAAATTAGTTAGAGTTTTTTAAGGAGAGAAAATAGTAAAAGGAAGAGAGAAGTAAGTTTCCTAATATATAAGAATTAAAAAAAGAAATTGATGTTGATTTATTGAGCATGCGGCTCAACGATTTAGCGTGCCGGTCAACCATTTAGTGTCACGCTCAATCAATCATCTCTCCATTAAGGATCCCTATTACAGTGGAAAAAGATCTGTTTTTTAGATGTTTAGAGATTCCACTATAGGAGGGAACTTGTTGATCAACGAGTCCAATCCCTCCCACTAGAGTTGCCCTTAAACTGTTTGGCATTAGGCCATCAGGGGATAGATATATGTGTCTAGGCATAGATTCAAGGTGTAAAAGAGAAAGTTCTAACAACCTAAGAAGACACTTCTTAAAGAGAAGAGTGTCCATATCATGTTTGTGTCTGTGCCTCGTGTCCCATAGTATGTTTACTTGGATGTATATTGAAATGTTTAAGAAAAAAATCATTTGTATTCATGTATGTACTTCCTAGTTAATAACTAACAAGTGATGACTCATCTCGTTAGTTAATAACTAACAAGAAAAAAAAATATGTTCATGTTTTTAAATGACTGTTATAACGGTGTAATGGTAGGCGATAATTACCGTTATAACGAAAAATAACGGCTATTATAACAATGCTTTAACTTTTTAAAAAAAATGGTTAAAGAACTAATTTTTAACAAAATAACAACCCTTATAACCTTTACAACCCTTATAACCCTAACTTTATAATGGTGAAAAATCTATATAATAAATCAGGGAGGTATCTTCTTATGTTTGCCATCAACGGTTAGGACACAGGAAGGTATCTTTTGCATCAACGGCTAAGATATAACACAATCTCTACACTAACTGAAATGTCTTTTTTATATTGAATTTTTTTTTTTTTTTTTGGCAAACCTTAATCTCTTTTACAAGGTATTGACCCGTGCCGGAGGCACGGGGATATACCTAGTGGTATAATATAACAACCTAGGGTTAAACCGTTAGAATGACCGTTTTTTTTAACACCGGCTATAAACCACTGAGGTCTCATCCCGTTTTTCTGACATAGAATTTGGTTGCAGATACTATATTGTGAAATGTCTACATTGGAAAAGGAGAGAAGCTTTGAGAGGGGGTCATTTGTGTAATTGTGTGCGTCGACCAGGTGCTCTCGTGGGACCCATCATCCTATAACCAGACAATCGAAGTTACTGTTTCTTCACATTATTTACATGCCTACGTACCTAGTGAGTACTACTGTACTGAGTACAACCCTCACCTACTTGATCAATATTCTTTTTCTTTTTCTTTTTATTTAAAAAAAAAAAAAAGAAGGCTTGCTAGCTAGGGTAACATTGTTGAGAATAGTCTCACATGGGATATGAGAGCCTAGCAAACCCAAAAAAAAAGCAGTCGGGGAGTAGTGTAAATTATTCTACTTCCTGGAGCACAAGATCAGAGCAACGTCACCTCTTCGAGGTCAGGGCCCAAGGAGGGGTTGGATTGCGACGTGAGTGATCAGAATTCTAGATATGAAAAAATCTCTGTATCGCCAAAACAATAAGTCCTGTGGGACCCACACAAACAGGTGGTGGGTCCAGGCATCTGGTTGAACTAGTCAGGTTACACAATTCCCAAAACTCACGGTAATTTAGCCGAGGAACCGGGAATTTTGACAATTACCTGCCAATTAAAAACAACGCTCCCCCGAAGTTTCACCGGCCAAAGTTGACTACTGACCCTAGAAATATTCCAATTTAGGATTGGGTGTTAAAAAGGCAGACTCTACAAAACCTTGCTCATGTAGGATTCAAATGGAATGATTTTGGATTGATTTTGAGTTAGGGTGTTATCTATATTATGGAGATCATCTTTGCCCCCTTCTAAAATCCCTAATCCTATCAATAAATAGTTGGACATCAATGATGATATTGTTTTTACTGTTGATTCAAATCAAGTTTTGATGGAGTTTTGAATCTTTTGATGAGGACACCCCAGTGTGAAAAAGCCCTTAAAAAATCTCTACTCTTGTAGGACTCATGTTGAGATGAAATGACTAGTTTTTAGTGAGGTTGTTTTCTTGAGTCCAGATCCTCTATCCCCCTTTCCTTTGTCCCCTCCCCACCCCCACCCTAATTTTACCTTGTGGGGTTTATATAGAGACTAACCAACGACTGATGTTTTTGGTTAGAATGTTTTCATCACTGAATAGATCATCTTCACAAAAAATCAACTCATTATAAACTTAATTCCGACCTCGGCAAAAGTCAATTGTAATTCACCAGTGAAAAAATCGTTGTTGCATTCAACAATGAATGGTTGATTTTCCAATCAATCTTTTATGATATTGGTTAGTCACAATGTGAGCCCTACAAGGTAAAATTATGGTGGGGACTGGGAGGGACAAGGAAAAGGGGTGCAGAGGATTTGGACTCTATTTTTTAATGTAGAAATTATCTTTACAAAAAAAAATAAACTTATTCTAAAATTTTGAACCTCATAAAAAAAAATGGTTAAATTTTTTTAGTAAAATGAACATTATTTTTAGAAAGTAACGTAAACAGTTACGTCTTTGTCCATGCCGGCTAGTGGATAGTTCATGTCTGTGGATAGTTTTAGGAATTACGGGTGATCGAGGTAAAAAAAAAAACAATTAAACGACAAAGCAATAACAAATAAAAAGGTTTCAGATCG
>MVGT01004035.1:602914-621080 GCA_002174775.1 Macleaya cordata
ATATACATGATCATTAGCTGTGGCAAAAGTTACAATGCAGATGACTGTCATCGCCATGCATGTAACTTGGAGTTTCTTTAACTTTCTAGATTTTACCGTGAGCTGGCCGGAATTAACTTGGAACAAGTTGAATATTATTAAAATACAGGTTGCTAAAGTTAAAAGAAATAAATAAAAAAAAATTCAGAAAGTTTGCTGGAGGAGGCCGGTCCTGATCGTACATGATGATGATGATGATGATGATCAGGTCATGGATCGATCCATTATGTCTATCTTTTTTGTTTTATTGGGGGCCGGAGTACTGCTACCTCCTCCTCAACTTCATGTATGAATAATCAAAATCCCAAGCACCTTGCCCTAACTCTTCTTCCATCGATCAATCTCTCCTGACAACGAATTAAGTTTCTCTCTCTCTCTCTCTATATATATATATATATATATTCCCTCTCAACTTATTAAAATAATTAACACTAGTAGTTCGCGATCACTACTAGTCAGGTTCCTTAATTGTTAGCAAGCATGAAACCCTTTAATTAATTATATGCGAATAATATTGTATGCTCAAACTGCAGTAAATTAAAAAACTACTTATTATGTATGCATGCATCTGTCAAATCTGTCGTAATTAAACCTTAAAAAATAAAAACCATTTGTTTATTTTTGTTTGAACCCGCAATAAAGATTTCAATAGACCCCCCACCCCACCCCCACACACTGGTCTGTGAGCCCACATAGATATGACCCAAATGGCTGATTTTTTTTGTAAGGAATAATGAGAATATTATTACAAAAAAAATTCGGCAGTGCTAGGGTTATAGAATTTAGTACAAAAAGTATAATTTATGGTGAGATTCATAACACTTTAGGATGGGGTGCGAATTACGAGGATATGTGAAACATATTGACCATTGGATTAGCCTTCTGTAGCAAATTCAATAGGAATTTGCTGTAACTCAAGCATTTCCGAAAAAAAATTACATTATTTTGATTTTTTGAAAAAACTACATAAAAAATATCCTAGTTTGAGAAAATTGCACTCAAATCATCATTTTAAAACTAAAAACAAAAACATCACCTACCCCTTATTTTACCCCAAAATATCCTTACTTTTTAAATGAAATGATCTCAAATGTGAGTCTAGAATTGGGTCTTGATCGAAGAATAAAGGGTCTATACAATAAAAAACTAAGAGGGAATTTTTAGAAGATTTTGGACAAAAATTGGAGGAGGGTGCTGTTTTTGTATTTAGTATGAAAATGGTGACTTTGGTGCAATTTTTTTCAAACTAAGGTGTTCCCTGAATTTTCGACTACAATAAAAAATTATTCAAATTTTATTGGAAATAAAAAATTTCGAGTAATTTTTTAAGGAATTACAAGTGTCAGAACGAAGTATTTTATTTTGTGAAAACGATGAATGAAAGAAAAATTGAGGTAATTAATAAGGCCAATATAAGCCAAAAGACCAAGCAGTAACTCTGAAAAACATTTTTGATAACCATCAGGCACCCAGCGTGTTGTAAGTACGTACTACTATTATTTGTCCTCGAGTAATGATGCGTGGGCCTACGATAATTGAATGTAATTTAATTGCTCAAACAAGTGCCCTGAGGAACCAACCATCAAACTTTGCTCCTCAACTAGGACAACAAAATCCTTAATGCCCTAGGTCATATAGTTTTATATAAAGATATCTCCTCTTTATTGTAGAATGTTTTTGCTGTCTTAAAGCTCCAACTCTTTCAACTTAATTTTTCTTGTTTGTGTTTGTTTGTTGGTTTGTTTATTAGGGTTTTTTTTTTTGGTTTCATGTCTCCATGATCTATTTTTTTGAGATTCCTTATAACATCTAACCGTTATGGACTGATTTTAATTTATGACATGCACCCCCCTCCCCTCCCCACCCCATCAAATTGACTTGATTGTGATAGTTTAGTCATTTTCATCATTTCATCACCCTCTCATTCTATTTACTACTTTTCTCATTGTTTTCATGATCATCTTCAAACACCTGCAACCTAGCTAGCTAACTACTTCAGCACATCCCACCATATTAAAACCACTATTCCGGTGGTTATTTTTCGTGTTGCCGAAGGCGGTTTTCGGAGACGAATGCAATATGGCTGATAGCTTATTGGATTTTTTCGATGACTGTGAATTTGAATTCGACGACAAGGAGTTGGCCGGAACAATTTCGTCAGATGATTTGTTTAGCATCTTGGAAAGCCTAGAGAATGCACCACCACCATTAACAGTAGTGCCATTAGATGATGAAGCTGTTAAACTTAGTCCAAAAAGACTGGTTTCTCAAAAATCTATCACTTCCTGCAGTGTTCAACAGGACTGCTTAGAGACCGAATTCGCAGAAGCTTCGACTAAAAGGCGAAAGATCTCCGCCGAACCTTCTACTACTGAAGTAGTCACAGATGGGCAACAAAAGACGTCGCATATTGCGGTGGAGCGCAACCGGAGGAAGCAGATGAACGAGCATTTGTCAGTTTTACGTTCGTTGATGCCATGCTTCTATGTCAAAAGGGTAAACATTTGAAACTCAAAATTTTTATTCTTCTTTATTAGTGCAAAATGATATATTTATGAAGTTACAGTTACATAGAACTCACCCTTAAAAATCGGCTTTACAAGAGAACAGTGCCCAAGAGTACATGTTCACGCACGCGACCAACAACCCACACTCGGCCGAAGTGGTATATTTAGGATATTCCTAACGTACCACCATCCCCCATAGTTGACGGCTTTTACCTTAGATAGCTTTCATTTTTAATGCCTGGTAGATAGCGCACAAGTACTGTGCTCCAAGTAGCTTTCTCCTATGTAGCTCTTTCCATGACAACTTGAGATCACTGTAGCTCATACTTGGTTTGATACCAAATGATATAAACCCTTAATTGGCTCGACCTAATTAATCACTGAAAACCGGCTTATCGATCTGTTGTATTAACGAGGACCTCCCTATAACACACAAATTAAGCATGCACTATAAAGATATTTATAATTTTTTCACTAGTTGCTAGGCTTAAACTTACATGAAAATTGTTTTCTCTTGTACTTAAAAAACAAATGCAAGTCTAATTAATATACATGATGTTCATTGTCCTAACCTGCTCAATTAACTAGGGTTTTAATAATTTTTGAGAAATTAACTTCTTCTAACTAGTTGTTAATTTATCTTAATTTGTTCTCGGATCTAGGGGGATCAAGCGTCGATAATAGGTGGAGTTGTGGATTACATCAAGGAGATGCAACAAGTTCTACAGTCGCTCGAAGCGAAGAAACAAAGGAAAGTTTACAGTGAAGTTTTAAGTCCAAGACTGGTTTCATCAAGTCCAAAACCTTTACCATTAAGCCCAAGAAAACCACCTCTAAGTCCTAGATTAAGCTTGCCTGCAAGTCCAAGGACCCCAAAACAAACAAGCCCTTACAAGCCAAGGATGAATAAGCAAACAGGTTACTTATCTCCTACAATATCTAGTAGTACTACTACTCTTGAACCTTCTTTATCTTGTTCATCTTCCTCCTTGGACAATAATGTTAAAGAGCTTGTGACAAACTCAAAATCATCAGTTGCTAAAGTAGAGGTGAAGTTTTCAGGCCCAAATGTTCTTTTGAAAACCATATCGGCTCGAATTCCCGGTCAAGTTACAAAAATAATTGCTGCCCTTGAAGCCCTTTCACTTGAAATTCTCCATGTGAGCATAGGCACTGTTGATGCTACCACCATGCTTAATTCATTCACCATTAAGGTAACTTCTACTAACTACACCTGTAACTCATCATTTTCTTCTCTATCTTCTTGATTTAGTTAAATCTATTACTAAAAGCTGGTTACCAACAAAACTAGGCTTTAGAAAAATCAAAAAATAGTTATAAACATTGTATTAGAGTTTGAGAATTTTTAAAGTAAGTGGTTGTTGACATGGTATCAGAGCTAAATCGGTCTCTGGGGACTTGTGGGTCGACTAAATATCCAACGTAGAGGTGGTGGAAGTGGAGTATATTCTTGAATGTTGCTTAATAATGCATGGAATCAAAGAATCAAATCAAACTATCCATATATTAGGCTCAATTTTGTGTTAATTAGGAGTTTTGTACATTAGGGGATCGAGTTGGTTGGAACCCTAATCACCATATCCTTGGAGTTAGATCATGTGTTACAACAGTACTCTTACAGGAGCAGTTTAAAATGCTCAAATCCAATGGTTAAAAATGGCCTTTCAGGCTGATTTGAATGGTGGTCTATCAAGGGTTATCTCCGAAAACTTTTATGAATTATATGGAAAAAAAAAAAAAAAAAATTTAATGCCATAGTACATGACCTGAACTGCTCTGAGACTACTACATTTTTGGCATTTTGTTGATGGATCTCCATGTTTTTAGAGGGTTTTACACAGATTATAAAGGAGTAGTACTGTTACATGTTAATTTTTGATCATCAGCTGGTTTGTTATTGATTTTGTTGATTACAATGAAACTTATACAATTAATTAAAGCTGCTAATTAATGACAGTGTCTCTGTACCACCCTGTTTTAATTTTTCTGTGTTGTTAATTTTTTGGACAGATTGGAATTGAATGCGCGCTTAGTGCGGAAGAACTTGCACTTGAAATTCAGCAAACATTTTGCTAGCAGGCAGGGCTAGCTGATCTTGCTCTCTAGCTAGCTTCTGTTCTCTTCTCTTTCTCTCTCTTCATTTACAACAATAAAAGAGGCCAATCAACTCTGTCTACTAAATGTAACTAGCTAGCTTCTTGATGTCCATGAACCCCATGCCATGACTTGTACTACTACTAGTAGCTACTATTAATGTATAACCCTACCTAGTTGATGATTAATTATTCAATTATATATTATGAATTTGATTTCCATTTCCAACTAGACTGCTTTCCTTTTTTTGCCCTTTTGCATTTTGCTTATAATAATCATCTTTTTTTTTTTTTTTCAATGTACCCGAGTTTAGTTTGACCTGTAGAGAACATGAAATGAGGCATGAAACAGAGCCACTACGAAGAAGTTCCGAGAGCTACAAAGGAATGAAGCTTCGGACTTATATTGGTCATAGGTTGAGAATGAGAATTGAACTCTATGAGATCGAATTTCCCGTTGTTCCTTAGTAGCTCAATGGTAGAGCGGTGCTTTTAATTGATTGGTCATAGGTTGATCAAATCCTATTATGTGCAGTCTCTCCATCTACCACATACCAGGTCATTTGAGTAGATAATTTTCTCTAAAATTGACCTTGGGATGTTCTCCTCATTATGTAGAACATCATATTTTAAAATCCAATCAATCCAATAAAAATTGATTGAAAATCAATAGTGAAAAAAAAATACCTTTAATTTGCCTATTTTTAAAAACCTTATTTTAGAGCACTAAAAATTTTAAAATGAACTAATTTCAGATATAATGATCTACGTGGTAAGAAGAATCTCTTCACTGGAAATCATCTCCCAGACCTCACAACCATGGATAATCCATGGGGAATTTATGATATGGGTCATTTGATCCCTTGTCTAAATATATTATGTTGGTAGTTAGGGCTATTACCACACTATATAACTTGTATGTACACATGCAATAGTGCCCCAATTTATAGGCTTGACATTAATTACCACCTAATTACAGATATAGCTATTGGATCTTTAATTTTAGCAAAGGTAGATACCTAGTACCTAGAAGGAGACATTCTAACACATCACTCTATATAGAGAGAGAGAGAAAGAGAGACTATAGGGTGGACCAAATTTGCTTGAATGTTGATGTGGGGGGACCTTTCTATCTATAAATTTTGTAAGAAATTAAAAGAGATTTTCTTCATGCAGTACGTTTTACACGAATACAAAGTACATGATAATCAAGGCAAAGTTAGGACTTGGTACAGTCACTGTTTAAAGTTATATAAAAATGTAACAAGTTCTCCTGTACTCTCATGATGCAAACCCTAACAGCTTTTCCAAATAAAAAATAAAATTTGTGATGCATGTGGGCCTTTAGTTTTTAACTGATAGTTGTTATTTTTGTGTTTGTAGCTTTTGGTTTGAATTTGGGACTTCAAAAAAAACATTCCATTTTAGGTTTGAATAGAAAACTAGAAATAGAAGATGTGTGAAGCTCATTCGAGTGAGGCTACGCATACAAGAAGTTGTACATCAATCTGTACAGTAAATTAAAATATATTTTGAAAAGTGCACCATTTAGAAGGAATTTTGGGATTTGCAAATCCACCGTCCATTTCAACGGTTGTATAGTTTGTTGTACAATAAAGTATTTCTTGTTGGACTAATGCTAGAGGAACATAAAAGGGCGACATAATGATATGGCAACTTCTTATTGCCCAAGACTTTTGAAGTACAGGCCCCACACGTTTGACATGGCAAATAAGAGGGCACCATATGATTATTTCGCCCAAGCATTACTCTTTTTTCTACTCATAAACTGTTAAAGGAGTTCCACAAAATATTTGGAGGATGGGGACCAAATTTTTTAAGTTGTACTAGGGTTAACAGAGTTTTGATGAAAAGACGAAACCCTACGATTAAAAGTCGGTCTACTAAGAACCCTAATCGTCATTCTAGAGCTTCTAAAACTTCACTTTTTTAAACATTATATTGATACAATTGATTTCTGTGACGCATGCTTTCTAGACTTGCAAGAGAGAACGAGAGAGAGAAATCGCAGAGTTCAGAGAGATGAGGGGGAGTAAAGAAGATTACCTTCCGTCTTATGGAAGCTAACGGCGGCGAACCCCTACGGAATCTGATGGCGGCGAACTCATATTGCAGCTGAGGGTGGCGAACTCCAACGACAGTCGACGAGGGCTCCTATGCAAGCCGAGTAGATGAAAAGGGAAAACAAAGGGAAAAGAGGAAAAAAAGATAACAAAGGAGGGAGCTCTGCCGCGCCAAACGAAAAAAATTTTAAAGGAAGTAGGGTTTTGTTGGGTTCTGTTGCTAACCTATCGCTGGTGGGCCCCACATATATATTTTATTTTTCTAATTACTCTAAGGTTAGCAACGGTCAATTACAGTGGTAAGACTTGAAACGGCTAATAGCCGTTGCTAATTGGCCCAATAACCATGGCAGAAGTTTGCAACGGCTAAAAGCCGTGGTAAAGTAGCAACAGCTTTAAGCCGTGGCTGATTTTTATTATGGGGCGTTGCGATTTTGTAAATCTGGTGTAGTGTGTTGGAGGGGGGGAGAGGATTTAGTTTTATTAGGGGGGTGGTTCTTTAGAAATGTAACAATATATTTCCACACAACCCTAAAAAAACACCTCAATCCTAAAAAATACCCCAACCAAAAGTGAGGCGGCCACCACCACCACCACTACTTCTTCTCTTCTTCTTTCTTCTTCACGGTCGTTTTTTCTTTGAAAAAAAATTAATTTAATTTTTTTTTCAAACAAAAAAAAATATTTCAGATCCAAAAACAAATTTGAAGAAGATGTTTTTTTTTTCAGATAAAAAAAAAGTGTTTCAGATCTAAAAACAAATTAAAAAAAAGAATTGAAATGTTGAATTTGAGTTTTTATTTTATTTATTTTTATTTTTTTAAAAATCAGACCGTAAAGAAGAAGAATAAAAAAAGTTGGGCCATTTTTTTTTTTCTTTTCTTACCAATAAATTATCTATAGTGAAGATGTGGTTTCAGGTGGCTGGGAGTGGAGAAGTGTTGATAAGATGATGGTGATATTGGTAGGGGTGGGGTGTACTATTTAATTTTAATGGGATAAAGAGAGAAAGTGGGTGTTAGGTTAGTTTGCACCTACATGCACTATCTCGTAGTAAAAATGAATAATAATTTGAATAGTTGATTTTAGACTAAAAGCCCATTTAACTTGTCCATCCCCAAACATTTTTAGGAATCCCCTTAACAGCACCCAAAAGTAGTTGGGTTTCATTTTCAAGACTCGAATCTAACCCAAGTCTTCAGCCCCAAGTCCAACCAAATCCAAGCCCATTGGGCTCAGCAGGTCTCATTAGAAACGCTCAATACGAAAAATCGGAGGAAATCGGTTTTGCTTTTGCATAGTTAATAAAACGTTTTCTTTTAAACCTGGTTTTTAGTCCATAGAGGTCAGACTTCAGACTTCAGCGTTAAAGAGTATTAAGTTTTGCAATTCAACATTTTCGCGGGCTGAAACTCAAATCGTTACTTCAGTTCTTCTCCAGAGTGAGACGGATTTTAGGTTATAATAAAAGAGGAGACGGCCATGGACAAATCTCTGATAACCCTAGATAAGGGCACAAATTGTTCTTCCTGGAACTACTCCGGCCAGAGACTCGCAACTGGATCGATTGATGGAACCCTAGCCGTCTTTGATTCTCCTGAACTAGATTCCTCTGCATTCACTTGCACTTCCAGATTCAAGGTTCGTAATTTCTTCTTGTTCTCTGTTTATTGGATTAATTTGGTTTGTAGATTAGAAAACCTAGACCTCCATTTCTCTCTCTAACTCTTATATTGAACTTCTAATAGGCACATGAGGTGAATATAGTGAAAGTTGTTTGGGTCCCTCCAGAATTTGGTGATGCAGTTGCATGTATTTGTGGAGATGGAACTGTGTCATTATGGGAGGAAGTTGAAGAAGGTATAGATTTTTCTTCAGCCTTTTATTATCTATACAAGAATCGACCTTAAATTAAATATCTGTGTGAAAATAAAAGTGGGTTCTGTTTTGTGTTTGTTTTTCTATATTTGTAGATGCACAAACTGTCAAATGGAAGCTTTGCAAATTGTTTGAAAGCAATGCAACTCAAGTGCTGGATCTCCAATTTGGAATTTCCTTAACAAGTTTGAAAATGGTGAGTCTTAATAGTATTTTTTTTCCAAACCTTTTGGGATTCATGGGTTTTTGTTACTTCAATTTGTAAATCCAATTTGCAAATGGTTGCCGTCTTGCCGATGCTACCTTAGAATTGGATTTAGATTGCAATGACTGAACCAAAAATAAAATAAAAAATACATAGCAATGTCTGCTTCTTCCATGATCTTGTCTGGGTTGATTGGCATTCATTGTACATATTTTGTGCAACTGTGTAATACCTAAACTTGGGAATGAAAAACCTATATTCATATTACGATTTATTTTTCGTTGGCCATTTTCCACAGGTTACTGCTTACTCTGATGGTCATGTGAAGGTCTATGAGCTCCTTGACCCATTGGAACTGCAAAAGTGGCAACTTCAGGTAAATCATTTTAACTGATTCTGTCATGTTGTTTTATTATGTTCCTGGCTTCCAGCTCAGCTTCTTGTGAATTGCTACTGTTGATCATTCTTACTGCTTATGTGTTTAAATTTCCTTCAATTTTTTTCCTAAAACCCATAATAAAAGAAAGTTTGATCACCTACATTTTGTTACTCATTGACATGATCTGATCACCTATTTGGTGTTTCTCATTGATGTCATACTTCTTGATTTAGTTGAGAGATCATTATGCAAATTCACGTATCTTACATGAAAGTTTATAGACTGTTTCCTTTTTAACAGGCAGAATTTCAGAATGTGATTGATTCAGTTTCCACATTTGAGAAACCTTCATGCTTATCTGCATCCATATCTTGGAATCAGCAAAGAGGTGATAGCCAACCATCAACTTTTGCTCTGGGTTTTAATTCTGATCTACAACAATTCAACTCCTCCAAGGTATTTTAAGCTTCCAGACGCACTTTTTTACCTGTGCATATAGTAGTTCACAATTTTAGGCTAGTTATGTGGCCAAGATTCTTCCATTTCTAAGGCCTAGATTGCACTTGATCATAGACTGGATAGTTGTTTTGCATATGATATTCTATAAAGAGGATGTTTGTACTGTGATTGGAAGCACTTGTCCTCCATTGATGCAACTCAGCACATGTTGGTGGTGAATACCGATATTCAATGGTTCACACCTAGGTCATTAACGTAAATTCAGACGATTAGATATTGGAACCACACAATCAAGTTTCTGATGGAGCATTTGCTCTATTTTACCTAACTGGCAGTTTCACCCAGAAACCACAAGATAAACGACTGAGTCCACCCGGTAATGGGTTAGTTTGTAATCCCTAAGGTTACTTAGATCTGGGCCTAGAAATATTGGATCTTGCCCTTGTATACAAGTTCAACGGTACAGGCTGGAAAGACTTTTGTTCGTCTCCAAATTTGATTAGCTTACTAAAAATGGTAGAAACTCTCAGAATTATTATAATCACAACAGATTTTAATCATTTAAACAAGAAAGCTGGAAATTCTTGGATTCAAGTCTCTTCATTCTTTTCACTTTTAGGCACAGTTTGGAAATTATCAGGGTCGAGACAGATGAGTGGTTAGAATTGTATAGATTGCTTGACTTCATAATAGAAACCATACAGGTTTGGGAATTTGATGAGGCTCATCAACGATGGCTACCGGTTGCAGAGCTGGCTTTAGCCGGAGACAAGGGTGATCAAGTTTATGCCGTTGCTTGGGCACCCAATATTGGCAGGTAAGCATATATAACTAGTGAATTTACAGTTTATAGGAGTTGTGGCTTCTGTTACAAATCAAGCTCCTGATATAAGCTTATCATGAAAATTTAGGGTGTGTTTGAAACGCGTGTTTTCTCGAAGTGCATTCGCAAAAAACGCGTGTTTGGTGCACATGTTTTTCTGATTCGCGTGCAAACTAAATACCAGCTTTCTCTAGTAAATGAAACTGCAGCTGACCCCTAAATATTTAGTTTAAAGTTGGTGGTGGGTTTTGTTAAAACGCACATATTAACAATAATAACACACTCGTTATACCATCGCCACGGCTACCACCAACAGACCGGTACCACCACCACCGCCACCATCACTACTAGTCTACCGTCACTACGACCGCCATCTACACCTTCGTTGCCGCACCACCATCTGGGATTACATGCATGCCATCAACACCTTCGCTGCCACACCAATAAAACGTGCATTTCAGACACACCTTTAAATGTTTTTTGTTCTTAGATGTAAATTGAATTTGGTGGATCTGAACCCAAAAGAAAATCATGAATTTGTGCAACCTTGACCGAGATGTGAACTCTTTTATAGGCCATATGAGGTAGTAGCTGTTGCAACTCCCAAGGGAATTGCGATATGGCATCTAGGACTGAACCCTGAGAATGATGGAAGGCTTTCAGTTGAGAAGGTTGCTTTGCTCTCTGGTCATGAAGGCGAGGTATGGATCTTAAAATTTAGCACTTCTCTTTTTTCTAACATTTTTTCTAAAGTTAAAGAGGGAGATCCTATTGAGCATGAACATAAAATAAACCCAATAAACCCTCGGCCCAATCCTATCTGACTTAGTTTGCTCAACCCCATGTCCTAAAATGTGGTTATGCTCGAACTGTTTCCTGCCCGAGCCTGGCTAAGATTGGGAGGATCCAGTTGTGTATTGCATAGTTATTATGAGTGGGCCTATAACTAAATTTGCTGAGGTTTTCAATCTGGAATTTGAAACTGATGGATCCATCCAGATCTCTTTTCTTCAACGGCATGGCGTTTAAGTAATCTATATGATTAATTGACCTGTTCGGGATCAATTACAATCTCTTAAAAACTAAAGAAAAATACAGTAATAGGTGTTATAATGTGTTTGCAGGTTTGGCAAATGGAGTGGGATATGAGTGGAATGACACTGGCGACAACAGGAAGTGATGGGGTTGTAAGGTTGTGGCAGTCCAACTTGAACGGGGTGTGGCATGAACAAGCTGCCCTTGAAACTTGAAACCTCCAGAGCCACTTAGGTCCGCCTTCTACCAATTCATGCCGTGGTTACAACTCACAATGCTCTATCTAATTGTATTTGTATTTGTATTTGGTGGTGAAAAATAGTCTTGTTTTAACTTTTAATCATTATGATCATAGAGAAAGCAATACAGATACTGAAGTTGGTGCTCATGTGTGTATGTCCAGTGTGTTTTAATTCCCTGAGATGACTCGTGAGTTAAGTTCGAGTTGGATTGAGTTGTGTTGATTTTGACCAAGTCAAGTCCTGACTCCTGATTTTGATGGATAAGGATAATTGGACAACCTGAATTCAGCCTGAGTAATGTCAATGCAAGATATTAGCTTGATTGGCCCTAATTGTGTATGTTTTGGACCATTATTTTTGTTTTTTGGGTGATGCCGGTTCTAACTGTTTCCACTTAGACTCTAACGAGTCACGATTCGAGGGGGTGTGATTTTGTTCACCCAATTGTAAGTTGGGTGAGCAAAATCACCCATCATCTCTAGCCGTTGAATGCTAAACGGTCAACCCACCATCCTTTGACCGTATAACACACCCCACTGGCCAGACGATGGGTTCATTGGGTGGTTTGTATGGGTGGGCCCACATAAGTGTGCCTTTTGGGTATCGTTTCCCTCTAAGATGAGATCCTTTTAGAACCACCCAAATTCTGGAAAATCCACACAAACAGAAGAGGTCTTTGGACAAAATGATCAACTTCTGCTTGCAACCTCTCTGTAAAACCCCAACCTCTACTGTCTTTTCCTCCTTTCTTGGTTACCCGCAAAATTATCTAAACAGAAACCCATATAGAAAAAGAAGAGATTCGAAATGGTGCAGTGGGAGAAGAAGTTTTAGAGAGAGAAAGAGGGGAATAAATTGTGGGTTTCTACCAGTTGATCCATGGGCACCCACCAATATTGATTCTCAGAGCATAGCTTCACAGCTCTTTGCTGCTTCTCTCTTTCCTTACTTAGGGTTCTTATACTTCATCACCAAATCCAAGTCTGCTCCTAAGCTCACTCTCTTTGGGTTCTACTTCCTTCTCGTCTTTGTGGGTGCCACCAGTAAGTTTCTTCCACCATTTCTTTCCTTTCTTTTATTCTTTTTTTTTTTTAAGTTGAAAATTGGAGGTTCATTTTGGTTTCAACTTTGGGAGCAATTTCCCAATTGCTAAGATTTCCTTGATTTTGTTTGTGGGTCCTTCATGGAGTGATGAAAACTTTATCCAATTTGAGTTAAAATGTAGATATCAATGGTGAAAAAGCTTTATTTTTTTTTTTTGAAATTGGAATATGAATCTTTAATTAATTTTCTTCTAAATGTAGATACTTTGAATTTAGTCCATGTAAAGGGACCCCAAGGAAATTTATATAAAAATTAAAATGTACCCAAGGAAAAAACTTTGCATGAAGAATTAACTTTTGATTATTCACTATATATTTTTTTTTCTAGTACTTTTGTACACACTTTGGACCAAGTCAACCAAAAACTTTTTCTAGTCCAGTTTGCCTTTGTCCATATTACAAGACCATGTTAATCATCTAGAAGGAAAACAACTTATGGGTTTCTTAACTTGAAAATGTTAAAACAAAGAAAAACTGTTCTTTCAATTCAAGAATGTTGTAGATATACAGTAGTGTACCCATGGTAAAAATTTTAGATGAAGATTTTTCTTCATAAACATAAAGGGGACTCAAAACAATGATCTTACCTTGGTTATTAGGGTTTTAAAAATAAATTAAAGGGCTGCATTTTATTAGCTAGTTTTGTTTTGTTCTGTTCTTTGCTCTGTTTATTAGCTAGTTTTTATTTTTCTTTCCTCTGTTTCTTCAACTCTACTGATTGATTTTATGTTGGTTTTGTTATGGACCACCTCTGATCTGAGTAGTTCCTGCTGGAATTTATGGTAAGTTCTCTTTTGAACTTGTAAAAAGTTTAGTTGATGAAGTTTATAACTTCTTGTGAATATTATTAGTTCTTAGCCTCTTAAACTAATAATCTGTACATATTTTGATTCTGTGGGGTTGGTGCAGCAAAGGTGAATTATGGTACTAATTTGGCTAATGTTGATTGGCTTCATGGTGGGGCTGAATCACTGCTCACTCTCACCAACTTGTTCATTGTGATGGGATTGATGGGAGCTCTGAGGAAAACTAAGGATGCAAATGAAAGCACAACCGAAGTCGTTTCCGCGACCAAAGAGGACAATAAATCACGGTGATCGGTTTCTAGGATCTTTAAATGAATGCAAATTTTTTTTTTTTTGCACAGACTGATATGTGATCGAATTGTCGGTATATATTAATATAATTTTTTTGGTTAGGTATCAGTGTGAAACTGTGAATGCCCAAAGTTATGTCTAAATGTTTAGAGAAGCATTGAATCTTGAAAACAATACAGAGTTCAAGAGATTAATTTTACCATTTTTTTTCATTGTCTTATTCCAATATCAATATTCGTTTCATGTTGGGGCTCATGAAGTCTTTTTCAAAAAAAATTATTGGAAAAAGGTTGAATTTTGAATTTCAAATGTTCCCCTACCGTTTTAACCTTTTCTCACGACTTTTCCTGCTTTTGACAACATTTTTAAGAGAACTGTCATTTTTTCTAGAACTGTCATTTTTCTTGCAAAACATGGTTCACGTACAATGCCCATTTTCAGTTAAAACCTGTAAAAAATGGAGTTATGCACGTTCGTGCGAAGCCAAGGTAGGGTGTCGTTCGTTCTTTTATTTTGTCAAAACGAATGAAACTGTATGCGAGGATCCTATGATGCTCATGCGAGGTTAGGGGATTGTATGTCTCTCATCGTCTAAGAAAGAGTCGTGGCTAGTGACAAAGGTTCTTATGTGGACTTCTTCTGTGGTATCAGAGTCATTTCGAGAAACCCCACGCCATGGTGTAATAATGACTAAATGGGGGGCAGTTTCAGTGTGTGCGAGCGTGACAGTCTTTAAATTGTATTTTCTCGTTTTTTCATTCGTTTAATGATCGATGATACCGAAAATTACCAAATATATAACAAATGATCATATACGTTACAAAAGATCTAAAATTAAGAACTGTCACAATCTTATAAATCTTAATTCTAACTCTTAAGAAACCAAAGTTCCCATCTCATAAGCTTTCCAAGGATCAGTAGGAGCAACTGATACACTTAACTGGAAATTGCACTTTTTTTTTTCTCCTAAAAAAAATTTAAAAAAAAAAATCTACAAGTTCAACTGAAGAAGCCAGGAGTGTCAAATGGGAAATGTGAATCAAAATCAACTGGGAAATCCAAATCCAAGTCCAAGTCCAAGTCGAGAATTGGTGAATTCGAGGCTGAAGTTGCAGCAGAAATGATCTCATTAAGATCAGATTCTGAAGTTTGTAAATTCTGTCCACCAAAACTGTTAATTCTATAGGGAGACAAGTAGTTGGATTCCGAAGTCGTGGGAGATATAAATGGAGGAGAAAAATTTCCCATGAAATGGTTATCAGGTGTCAATGAAGAGAAGATATTGTTTTCTTTCTCTAAACAACCCATTGGTGAAGTAGAAGGGAAGGAGAAGGATGAAGATCTGAATTCTTGGGTGTCTAAATCCTCTGTTTTAACTTCCAAGGTTTGAAAGTTGATAAATGTCTCTGGTGATTTTTTCTTCTTTTGATCTTGATTTTGTCTATTTGGTGACTGCCCTGGAATCAAATGAGGTGCTTGAGTACAAGTGTGTCTTCCTCTATATGTGACGCTGAAAATCGATGGGTCTTCGTCGCATCGTTGAACTTGCCTAATAGCCAAGCAGCCTTGAACGTTCCGATGAGTGCATCTGTAATAGCCTCTGCAAATGTAACAATCTCTAGTTAATTAGTGAAAGAAACAGAGAAATATGTTGATCTAGTCTAACATTAACAAGTAAAACTTGCACCATTATAAGTAATTGATCTGTCTTATGTGATTGAATTTCTATTTCTTTTTCTCTAATAATGTTTTTGAATTGACATTCTAGTTTCCAAAGATAATATTGAGATTCTCTGATTTGCACGGCATGAATATCTTTGTAAAACACCAAATTTTGTGGCTCTAAAGATGGTTGTTAGGAAGACATAAAGGTGAAGCCAAGTTAGCATGTAGTCTTTAAAGCAGCTTTAGAGGGGATGTGACTCATGGGTCCATGGCTTAATGATAAGTTAAAGCTAAAAAAACAAAAAAAACAAAAGTGCTACTTTGTTAACCTAAAATTAACTTCCAATGGCTTGATTAGATGAGCATCCAAAACCTATGAAACTAAGAACATTAAAGGGTTCAGTGGGTAAGATTTGATTCTTGAGAATTTTGTGATTTTGAGGTGAATCAGGTGGATCTCCTTCATAACCACTAAACTTCCACAGTTTCTTCAAGTATCGAATGTGTTTGAACTGATTTCTCACCTTGGGTACTTAGCTCCAAGAATGTCTTTCTGTCCATATTTCCTCCAACTGTATCCATCATCTAGAGGTCCTTCGTGTCCGGTTCCGGGGCAAACGCGAACTTGTTCGGTCCATCTCGGAAGCGTCTTCCTACAAAACATATCAGATATGTATATCAGATGAAGTCTATACAAAATTTAACAAACTAAGAAGAAAAAAAAAATTTGAAGTACCATAGAGAATTAAGGCCTAAGTATATATGTATACCTTTTTTTGGATTTGTCTCTGATGAGATCAGAATCATAATCACTTCTCGGGCTTCCACTGCCAGAGCGCGGCGACTCAGTCGTCGTTACAATGGTCAGTCCGGTCGGTTGAGGTTCGACTTCTGACTTGACCCCATTCAGCATCAAAAGAGACTTATGAAGGGACGATAGTAATTTTGTTATTAGCAATTCGCCGGTCGAAGATGAAGACGGGTTGAGATGAATTCTGAGTTGTTTTACTAGTTCCCTTCCTTGGGTTAGCTCATTGATCAAAGTCTTTTGATCCCAATTCAGGGCTTTCTCCATTTTTATATATAATTGAACTTAACACAAGAACAAGTTGAATCCAAAACAGTAAGAATCAGTGATGACTATGGGTAGTACTACTGCAAAATGAAATTGGAATGGAAACTTAGATCATATCAAGGTGAAGAATTGGACATAAAAACTAAAAGGGATGTCAAAGAAACTGAATTTGAAGCTACAAACATGAAAATCTGAATTTGGGTACTCAAATTTGTGCACAAAATTTAAGGAGATCTAGCTAGCTAACTAGAAGACTTGTCTATCTACTTATATAATGACTGCTCTTAATTTAGAGACCAAAAAAGAACAAAATTTGAGAAATGGGTTTTCCCTAATCACTCTAAGAAACAGTTTCCTGCTAAGAATTCACTGAAATTTGATGAAGTTAGTTTGAAATGGGTAGTTTTTGTGTTGTCTTTGGATAACTGACTGACTACAAAGAGAGAAGAAAGAATGTGGACTTGTTAGAAAACCTGATGAGGAAGAAAGGGTTGGGGGGGATTTGCATTTAAGGGAAAGCCTTTTTGGGGATAAAAGGGGGAAAAAAATAAAGTTTGACCAAAAAGAAAACGAGTAGTTTTTTTCTTGGAAAGACTGGTCTTTGGTCATAAATCATTTTGAAGCCAAGTATTTTGGATTTTAGAGAGTGAAAAATAGAGAGATGAGGAGAGAGTGAAAACTAGAGAGAGAGAGAGAGAGAGAGAGTAATTTGACTGTTTATTCCGAAAATACCCAGGTCTATTTTTGTTTTTATATTTGGACTGGTTTGTCCTTAATAGTAATTTAACATATGAAAGAGAAGGTCATAGATTATAGCAGACCAACAAAGAATCTTCAAACCTTCTTCCGCGTTACTTAATTACCAATCCGAGTAGAGAAAAAACAAGGTAGTGACGTCTTTTGATGACGTCATCACAACCCCTTGCTTACGTTGATAATGATAGGTCACCCATGTGAACTACCACTAAGGGTCCCAATAAACACGGACGCACGTGCTAACTCATAAAAAAAATACTAATTAAACTAAAGATTTTTTAATTTGTTTTAAATTAATAAATAATAATTATTGGAGAATGTAATTTAAAAAGAGAAAAAGATACGATGATATTTGAATCAGGAATCAAATGTAACTTTACCATTTTATCCTTTGTTTTAAAAATATAATTACTATTCCTAAATTTAGTTACCTCAATTATTTTTTTGCATGATTTTCACCTTGCTGGGTAACACGATTACATTAGGGAACTATTTTCCATGGGAAAAGATTTGTTTACTTAGTACCTTTTCCAAAGAATTTTGTACCTAGAACAGGGAAACCTAGGAAAAGCGTTATCGATTTGCTTAAGATTACAATAATAATTTTTTTTATCTTTCTTTGTTCAAATGATTGAATTTTTTTTTAAAAAAAATTTCCCCTTTTCAGGATAAATATGAAGAGAATTTAGAAAAGCGAGTGAAATA
>MVGT01004035.1:621248-631502 GCA_002174775.1 Macleaya cordata
GTTTTAGAATGAGCTGATTTTTGGTGAAGATGATCTACATGATGAGGAGAACATTTTCACAAAATATCGGCCCTTAGATCAACCTTATGTGGGCCCCACAAGAGGCTGTACATCTAACCTGTACATTTAAGCCTGTACATATATCCGGATCCTTAAATGTAATACAAAGAGAAAGACAGAGAGTCTAATAAACAAAGCTTCAGCAGAGTTGCACAAAAGCAACCTTAAAATATAATAATATCTAAAAAATATTATTAATTTATCTACCAAAAGGAAATATATGCTTTAAAAAATAATTTCATTTCTTATTTTTTAGAGTTGCTACTGTACAACTCTTTCGAGAGATGCTTACTAACATTTCCCCAAAAGATATTTCATTTGTTGGGCAATTTGTTGCTCCCAAATTAATTTTACACTCTTAACTTTGAGTATGACCTGTTCGACATGTCGATCCTCTTCAGAAAAAATTCACATCTTTTACCTTCTTTTTAATTTATTTATACCCTTATGTTGCTTTTACTATCAATCTTAGTGCTCTTATTGCGATTGTGTTACGATAATCTCGTAAAAAATTAGATGAAAACTAATAGTAACAAAAAGAAATATGGTTTAGAATTTTAACATTTTAATCACTTTTCGAGGAGTTAAAAGTTTTGAGAACAATGTAATTATACGGTACAAACAAAAATCTTTTAGGTACGCATGCATGTGTTTCTTAAATTAAGAGAACTAATATTTTATATAGTCTACTTTTTTACTAATTCATCCCACAATCAATCATTCAAAATGGTTTGTTGGTTCAGTAGGGTTGAGAACACAATCACAAAATAGTTTGTTAAGTTTTAGAAACGACAAATCATTTTGTGAAGAGCCTAATATTTGATCAGTCCAACATTCCTACATATGCACCCCAAGTCTCAACGTGGCTCTGTCACTATCTCTACATAACTGATAAATCATTTTCAATCCAAAATAAAAAGTTGGGCTGAAATATTCATGATTAATACCTGTGTTTGTCGTCGTTGGATGATTTAACACAAATAATTGATGTACAGGATGGGAACGTACATCCCATGGTCATGGTGTCTGCACGTGCTGCTATATGAGGGACTCTTTTTCAAAAATGTGTGATTAGCCGCAAAATGTGCAGTTTGATGGAAAGTTAGTGATAAACTGAAAACCTCTCGGTTTCACAATTTCTGAGTAATTTCAAGCTGTGGGGTCGTCCATTACTACATTGTCGAATCACTGGGTGACACGTTGGAGCACTTGGTAACGTTTCACTGTGTGTCCGTAACATGGAGTCATCGCCAACTTTTCATAAATTACTTCACACTGGGAACCAACTTGGAAAATGGAAACATCCGCAAATGCAAAATCCACGAAATTGAGAAAAACCAGAAGAATCACGATTTGAAAGCGGGGAGGGAGGGCCCACACGCATTACAAACATGTGTGTTGTGTTGTGGGGCCTTTCGTGGGACCGACTGTCTGAGGACCGCGTGAAATTAATTAATAAATAAACCTTATTTGATTACGTCAAAGGATAAGACTGTCATTTTTGGCTTAGTGGTGAAGAGAAGGAACATAAAGAGAGTGAGAGGAGTAGTGTTGTTTGGATCGACCAAGTTACAAAAGCTGTGTCGGATGCATATATGGCATGGTCGATCCCACTGTCATGCAAGTTGGAAACCCTTTTAAAACACTTTTATGAAGAAAAAGTGGTGGGTCTCACCATATCACATAAGCGTCTCGCTCCACTTTTGTAAAACCATGAGTTTAAGAAATATTATTAAAGAGAGAGGGATAAGTACTTAGAGGGAGTGCTGCTTTTTGGCCCAACCCTTTTATAAAACAAATGCTAGATGCTTATGTGGCATGGTAGGTTCCATTGTCATATAAGTTGGAACGAAAATGCTTGAGTTACAGCAAATTCCTACAGAATTTGCTACAGAAGGCTAATTCAATGGTCAGTACGTTTCACATATCCTAGTAATTTGCACTCCATCTCAAAGTGATATGAATCTCACCGTAAATTGTAGCTTATGTACCAAATTCTGTAGCAAATTCGGTAACCCTAGCACTACCGGCGAAGTTGGAAATCCCTCCTAACACTTTTGGGAAGAAAAAGGTGGTAGGTCCCTTAGGGCACACGATAAGGATGTTTTTGATGGGATTTTTTTGCAAGTTACATGTCTTCAAATCAGCTAAATTTTTGTAAGCATAATATTATCATTATTTATAAGATGTCCACAAAAAATCAGCTCCATCAGAAATATCTAACCCTCTAAACAAATCACTTTAAATGTCAGCCGTTCATTCATACTATTAAAGTCTAAATTAAGTTTTCGTGGTGCTAGAGGGTGCTAGAGGACTCCGATTGAGCTGATTTTTTTAGATATGATCCAAATAGTATAAATAACATACATATCAAAAAATCAGCCAATTTGAACAATTTTAAGAAACTAAAAAAAATACAAAACTAAAAAGCTTAACATGTGCCCTAAGGGCCTTAGGGCACGTGTTAACAAAATCCATTAGTTAATACTGATGACTGATTGAGTAATAAGGGTACATACGTACTTGTAATAATTATGTATTAGGTAAAGGTTGGAATTTCCATTAAATTCCGTGGAACCCGTCATGAAGTGCATCAAATCAAATGAATGAGTTCATTTCATTTGGTACTGTGGAACAGTGAAGCTCTAATTCGATCATCCATCAACCCCCACCAAATTTAATTTATGGCTCAGCCTTCGTGGTACCTCGTAAGTTAGCAACACCCTAATAACTTTGTAAGTATTTAATTTCATCCGGGGTATTTTGTTAGATTTATAATTAGTTTTTCAACAAATCCTTAATCTCTACAAAATTTTTCTATAAAAAAAATCTAAAAAATAATGATAAACATATATCTATACAATATACACATGCATTATTATATATAAAATACATACTAATATTCTCGTAATTTCATCTTATTAATCATAAAACTAAATTTAATAATCTATTGATAAGTATTTAATTTAAAGAGAATAATGTAGTAAACAGTAAATATTTCAATTAGTTAGTATGCATATACTTTACTTTTGAACAGTATTATGGGGTCTACATGACGATAAACCAAAGATAATTTTGAATGAGGATGCATGTTTGTCTTTACCATGTAGATTATCCTCATTGAAAATCAGTTCATTCTAAAACTTTCAACCCTATCATTTGATGATTCTAAAACTTGTAACCAATGGTTGATTTTGATTGATGATGTTTGTTCGTTAAAGAAACCGAAAACTCAATAAAAAAAATGCAAAATTTATAACAAATAAAAATCAATGGTGTGGTTTTGGCTCTTAAAATAAAACTATAATGGTATGATTTTGGTCTTTCTAGAGAAATTAATGGCTTGTTTGTGGGTTTGACAAAACACACAACTAAACCGAACTGTGCGCAGCCTTACCCATCGGGAATCCCTCTTATGATCTTGCATGATCTATATCAGGTTGTAAGGTTTTCATCTTCCCACGTGACTATTCTCAACAACCCCCCTTGGGAATCTCTCTTATGATCTTGCTTGATCTACGCGTGTCTAGATCCTTTGTCCCCTTTTTCATATCTCCTCTTTGTCTTCATGTTGATTTTGCCTTATGGGGTGAACATAAAGACAATCGGATGGTTGATTTTTGGTGAGGTTGTTCTCTTCACCATATAGAGCAATCTAATAAAAATATCACATTTTAAAACTTCTAACCCTATCGAATGTTGATTAGGTAGTCAATGGTTACGAAATTATTCTTATATCCAATAATTTATAGTTGATTTTCTAATCAACTTTTGATGGGTTTAGAAGTTTTAAAATGTGCTGATTTTTTATGAGAATGATCTGTATTGTGAGGAGAAAATCTCACCAAAAATTATGTGAGCCTCACAAGACAAAATCAGAATTTGGGATAGGAGGGGACAGGGAAGAGGGGGATAGAGGATCTGGACTCACTCCACACTCCCATATGTAGTTACGCTCCAAAGGCTTTCTAGTAGCTTATGACAATTTTTAATTGAACACTATGTTGCTCTCACTCCCTCTCTGCTCTCTAATTACTTAGGTTGCAACTTATGTTTCTTAAAGTGCTCCTATTTAAAAGGGGGCTCTATTTTGTCTTATTAATACTGATTTATTCTTACATCTCATTTACATTGACTTATGGAGTCTAAATGGAGGTGATTCAATGGTTGATTTTTTTTTGTGAGGATTATCTTCTCACTAAGTAAATATTCTTCACAATAATTTATGTCGTTTTAAACATTTAACCTCATCTAAAATTCATCCAAATTTTAATTTGAATCATTTAGACACCAAATCTTGGTATGGTTGAAGTTTTATAATGATGTTTTTTTAAAAGGATTTTATTGTAAGTAGATTACCCTCACAAAAACTTAAACATTTAGATAATTTCCACATAAGACCCATAGACTTGTATAAATGTAGACCTGGCAATGAGTTAGGGTTAGGGTCGATCCTAGGATTATTGGGTCAAGATTGGTCAACCCTAACTCTGATTTGTTTATTAAATAGGTCAGTTTTTCAAACCCTAACCCCTGACTTGTTTAATATTTTTCCATATAAATAAAGAAATGGGTTAGGATCGATCCTAACCCCTAACGAGATTTTTGTAACGGGTCAAGAATGCTAAACTCTAATCCTAACTTATTTAATAACAGGTCCAGCTAGGGTGAGGTTTGGCGAGTCGGGTTAGGGTAGGGTTGGAGGGGTCACGAGTCAGTTTGCCAGGTCTATGTAAATGCATTATAAGAATTAGTGGGGTATAAATAAAGAACAAGTAGGTTGTGGGTGGAATTAAAGCTTTCTGTATCCTTTTTGAGCCTCCAATTGGGGGGTTTTAGAAACATAAGGTGCAAATGAAGCTTGGCTAAAATTTCCTTCCCTAAGTCTTTTATTTATAACGAGGTCCCCCACACACACGCATCCCCCATCGACAATCTCACTTTATCTTTAGGTGTGTGTGAGTTGGCAAAACTATGTGGCATGTAATTTCGCAAATCCACCACCACCTAAGATCATTACAAAAAAAAAACTCATCCCTTGGATCTTTACAATGGGCAACCAAACGCGAGTGTATAGACTATAATTAAGAAAGGTAAAAAAAAAAAATTATTGGTGAAGTTGAAGTAAGGAAACCCAAAAAAAAATGCAACTAAAAGAAGGACTATTGCTACATTATTACAAAAAAATAATCTTTGGATTATCTTTATGCGACACCACTAACGGGTGTAAGGCGGGTGTAGCTAAAAAGTATACTTATAAGATATAATTGGTATTTTTGAAAAATGGCACGTTAAATTCATACATGGCTCCTATGCGGCTCAAATGAAGCTGAATAAGAGACGCATTATATATTGTGTATAGAATACATTTTTCTTTTGTGATTAAGAATCCGAAAAAAATCAATTTATGAAGGAAGAGTGACAAGTTAAAGAAAGAGTAGCTACAATGAAAAGAGGAGAGATCAATTGTCGTGTGTAAAATGTTGTTTTGTTGCCACGTTGATCCAAGTTTCTAAGGGTTCTCCATGAGGAGATTACCCAAGAGAAAATTACATTATTTTAAAAAATTTAAACCTCATTAGAAATTTAGGGTGATGATTTGTGAACCATCTATTTATAAATTAAACCAACTTGGCAACTTGTGATGAATTAAAATTGTTTAAAACAGAATGATTTTTCAAGAAAATCCTCAAAAGGAGACCACCCTGGCAGGCTGGCACGGTCGCACCTACACACGCAGCCTTAGTAACGTAGAAAGACAAAGTACAGTTCCCAGCATCTCTTGAAACCGATTTTTTAATTCTAATTAGTTTTTGTTAGCATCCCTCTTTATTAATTTGTGCTTTCATAATCTATCTGTTATATAAATATATATGCATTAAAATTAAATCTAAAGAGAAACACTTCTAATACTTTTTTTTTTTGAAGAAAATACTTCTAATACTTAATTAATTAAGATTATCAAAATACACATCTCGATCCACACAAATATATAGTAACTTAATTAGAGAAAAAAAATAATCGTAAAATTTAATTTAAGTATTTTAGGTTACTATAGAGCGTTGAAGAAGAGCGTGATGTTGGACATGGACATACACAAATATATAGTAACTTATAGTAAGAGCAATTAAGGAAATTGTGGGTCCCACACAAACCTAATATCAGGTTAAGACTACTGACTAAACTCGTTAATTTTTGGAAGAAAAAAAATTGTTAGATTCTCTAATGGGTTTACATTAATTAAATTATTATTAAGTGGTTAAGTATATAATAATGTCGGATTAAGTCATACAGTCTAGATTGGCATGTTGTTAATTTTATTCTATATACCAAGAAAAGGGGGGGGTAATTTTTTGAATCTTAAAAAAAAGTAGAGTCAAGTGTGATTAGGTTTTGCCAGATATTGCAAAAAATTAAGGCCATAAAAATGCATACACTTGGAATCATAAATTTTTTGCGGTATATTCGGTCGATGTATTAATCAAGTTATACGTACTTATTATTAAACATTACATTAATTAAATTAAAGTCCAAAAATATTTTAAGCATTTTATTGATTAACAAATAAAATTAGTGTTTTACTATATAACAATATCATATATAGGTCAACAAAAAAGACGACGACGTATCGCTTTGCTTCAATAAAGACGCTGCAATTTGAACGTTGAGATCAAATATTACAATTGTAACATTAGGTTGTCGGGCCCACATGATTACACTTCAAGAGCTAAAATTTTGTGAGGTTGTTCTCTTCACCATGTACACTATCCTCACAAAAAATCAGCCCAATCTAAAACTTCTAACCCCATAAAAAATTAATTGGAAGTTGATTAAAAATTAACGGTGAGAAATGAACGGTGAAGAAAATAGTCAAATTTTTATGGGATTGGAAGTTTTAGAATAATCTGAATTTTTATGAGGATGATCTGCATAGTAAAAAGAACAACCTCACAAAATATTACAATTGTAACAGTTTCAATGTTCAAATAGCAGGTTCCTTTAACAATGAGTTATATATATATATATATATTATCCCTTTATTTCCGAAAATAAATAAATACATAATAATATAACGTTGAATGATTAATTTATTTTATTAATAAGTACATAAAATGAATTTATAGGTCACAAACGCTAAAGGCAAAGACCTCTAACAGTATGACAAATTTTATTCAAAATAAATAAATAAACATCGGGTGGTTGAACCATCAATACAAAGAATCCAGTTAGGCCATCCACAGTGGTGCATTGCTAAAAGTCAAATTTACCTTCCTAAATTTAGACTAGATTTCAGAGTTGCACATTGGTCATCTTCCACTTCATATAAAAAAAATTGATAAAAAACCAAAAATGGGACACATTCGGTATTTTTAAAAAAAATCTTTTGAATTAATGCCAGGCAGTGTCCCTGGGGGCCGCTTGGCATCAGACGCCCGCCTGGCATTAATTCAAAAGATTTTTTTTAAAAAAATACCGAATGTGTCATATTTTTAATTTTTTATCAATTTTTTTTATATGAAGTGAAAGATGACTGATGTCAGACGCTCAATTACCTCCCCGCCCCATCTTCACACGCCTCCCTCCTCCCTCCTCACCCGTCTGAGTTCAAACCCCCTCTCCCCCCCCAACCCGTCTGGCTAAAAAATTTACAAACTGATATGCATGTTGCCAAATTTGGCTGGGGAAGGAGACTTGTAGGGTCCCTTTGGAGATTTACAAATGCTCAGTGTGTAACATTTTTTTCAAATTTGGCTTATCAAATGCACCGCTGTGGATGCCCTTACTAGGGGATAACATGTGGGAACGGTTCACCAAAAAGTATTTGCTCAGGCAGTTGACATCCCTCCTTATAATTTGTAACTCTTGGGTTCGAAACTCTCTAGAATATATATATGTGGTGTCCTCAGATGTGTTTGTCTATTGATGACAACTTTGTTAAAGATGGTGTTTAAGGCAGTTTATGAGCTTCTCACACGCCTCTTGTGATGTATTTAAGCCTTGTTATAACTGTTGGAAAAAATGTGGAACAGTAAGAGAAAACAAGAACAGTTTAAGAATTCCAAGGCATGTAAACGTTGTCTTTCAAACAATATTTTACCCCTATAATTACACCAGGGAATGTCGAAATATGTTCTCAAGATACAATGAAGTCTAACCGTAGGATTTGTGAGTTCGAATATGCGAGATTCGATCACAACTCAAGAGCACTCTTTTTAATCTTTGATAATACCAAAATACTTTAACTTTACTTTGATTTACTTAGAAATTCGAAGTGTATTTGAGAATGACCAAAAAACTATCTATTTATAGCCTTAGAAGCACCATTTCTGAGCAAAAATGGTGAATTTTTTTAACAAAATATCGATAAACAAAAGCGCTCTAAACTCCCAATCGCCCTTTCGCACACGCACGTGCGTGTGCTGTGCCTTATCAATTTTAATGAGGACCGAATACTTAAAAGATAAACTCTAATAAGTATAGTCACTTATAAACCTCAACTTTTCATATCTCCCAAGTAATGTGGGACTAAACAAAAGAAGAGTTAAAGCTACAAACCCAACCCAAATTATTTTGAAAATTTAACAACAATAACTTGAGCATTAGTCTTTTGTCAAAAATAAAAAATAAAAAATCAGAAAAATATGTGGGAATGGTTCATGGTGTTCAAACCGCATTAGTGGATACTAAGTATTAGTTAGCCAATAGGAATCAAGTAAAGAATCTGCAACTTGTTTGTCATGATTATGACTTATGATTAAAAAACTAAACATAATTATCAAGAATTAATATATATTAAAAAAAACGTTTTCATTTCTTCAAGAGAAATTTTGTCGTTTATGTTTTTGTTTGATTCACAATTAAAGGACTAATTAAACAACAAAACCTATCTGTACATCAATTCCCCTAACTAGAGGTATACATGTGAATTTCTTTAATAAATATAGAAAAATAAAATATACGTATAAATATCCCACGTATATATATATATACATATCTCATAATACATCAAGTTGTATATGATGAAAATGAAAGATGAACACACAAGAAAACAAGGGCTTGGCATTTCCATGTTGTCCTCAGCATTTTGAATTTAGATTCCCTCGAAAGCTGCAGGTTGTAATACATTTTTTTGAAAGAAGAAAAGAAAATAATTAATTTTAAAAAATAAATCATAGAATGAAGAGTAAAATTTAAAAAATAAAAGAAATGAAAAAAAAGGGAAAAATATCCATAATGCTGTCTGAGATCAAAATCCACCTATCAAATGAAGTGAGATGATGCCAATAAAAATTACGTTTATAATAATGGGTGTAGGTTTGTTAAATAATGTGTATGTCTTATTTTTGTATTTTTTCTAATTTTATCTTTTTATAATCTTAATCCTCATCACTCTTTAGACATTTTAGATAAGCCTTGCTGTATTAGCATTTAAATTTTGCCTAATTTTAACCATAGCATGCGTACCCATAAAGTATTGGTTTGAAGTAATAATTAATGAGCGAGGTTATATAGCCCCTTATATAACTCTACATTTGTGGGACCAACATGCAATGCTTTCAGGAATTAAATTTTGGAGAGAATGTTCTTCTAATTATGTATATCATCACATTCAAAATTTTGCTTGTTTTAAAACTTCTAAGCCCCTTAAATTAATCTTTAAAAAATTTACAAGTTTGTAAAATTTTTATTTTGACCGTTGATTTTAACAGAAAGATTTGAGGTTAGAAGTTTTAAAATGAGCTGATTTCGGATAACTATGTTTTTTCACGATATAAACTATCTTCTCAAAAAATCAGACGCCAGATACATTGCATGTAGGCCCCACAAGGGTTTTTTTAAGTACCCAAGTGTGTTTTATTATCCTTCTTAAATGGTGTGTAGGAGTCTTGGGATGACATTTTGGATAAGGTTAAAGGAAATCTAACTTAATACCTCATTCATAAATAGATTAATGATAAATTAGTCAGTATTAAAATTGGAAAATTGACCTATTTAATTAAAAAAATAAATCAGGATTAAGTAGGTTGAGCATCTCTGACGTGCCAATCCTAACGAAGATGACTGTAACTTTCGTTGCGAAGTTCACATTGATGAAAAGAATTCATGGTAGGTATACAACAAAAACTAAACTAACTCAATCATGGCAGGTAGAACATGATCGATTAAAATACCCAGCCAGACGCCTAGAAAAAA
>MVGT01004035.1:658060-670995 GCA_002174775.1 Macleaya cordata
AAATAAAAATAAAATAATAATAATAATAATAATAATAATAAAAATAATAATAATAATAATAATAATAATAATAATAATAAACAGTAATTTAAAAACAAATTCATTCACCATAAGCAAACTTAGCAACTAGGGTTCACTAGAAAGTTCAAGTTCCCATTAGCAAAAGCTGCCAGAATCCTTGCATGGAACTAGACACAGAAATGTGCTCAAATAGGGGAGGGCATAAATTGTTGGATTTGGACCCAAATCCTATTCTGACACTGTTGCCCAGAAGATTACAACTAGAAAACTAGGAATGAGATTACAGAAATCCAACCCATTTTCTGCCCATGCTTTCTTTCCTTTTCTGCCAAATGCTTGGGGCAGTACCTGTGTATGCTTACATTGAGAGAGACTGTATAAATGCCCAAAATGCATATTAATAGGATCAGAATCCAATTACACAACCTGTAACACCACTGCGACACCCGCATGGGTTGATCTTTTGTGTGGATAATCTCCTCACCATAGATCATCCTCACAAAAAATCACAAGATTGTAAAACTTTTAACCCCATCAAAAGTTGGTTGAATTTGTTCATTACCATTAAAATTTCAACTAATTTTTTATGAGGTTAAATAGCTTTCGAACAATCTGAGTTTTGGAACATGCTTCAAAAATCTGAGTTTTGGAACAGTCTGAACATGCTGAGGAGATCCTAGTCACAAAAAAATCAGCCATGGGCACTACAAGACGGTGTAGTCGTGGTGTCGTCAGATCCCTCCACATAAATATAGAGTTAGGATCCGCTTATATCACTTTTCATTACGCCATAATTACACCGGCCTATTGGGTCCACATGGAGATGATCCAAGGGCTGTTTTCTGTGAGGATGATCTCCTCACAATGTTGACCATCCTAATAAGAACTCAGATTGCTCGGAAACTTTTAAAAATGAATCCTACATGTATGATGAACCAACCATGCCTGCATACTTGCACAGTAGTAACTGAACTTACAAGAGTACCTATATAACCATGTTCTAGAGTATGATAAGAAACTAGCAAGATGGTGCAAAAGATCTGTCTGAAAAAATATTGGCACCAGATTGTTAAGTATGAGACACCATGTTTTTGCTAGAGAAGAGACAAAATGTTCAGCTAGAGAGCAGTTTCCCATCATTGTCATTCAAATGGTTATGTGATGTAAGCATGCATTCATGGCATTCCATTCACACATTCTAAGGCATTGGCTTAAAATATAGCATAGATGTAGCATAAATACGCATTTTAGACATTTATACAAGCTCCTTCAATCTAAGCATACATGGGGAATAATCCTTGAGCACATTTGTCTGCGTCCATTTCCATTCAAACATTCACCATGGGTTGAGAGCCACGTCAAATAGGATTTAACATACCCAATGTTTTCAAGTTCAAAAAGTAATTCACATAATATGCACAAAATATATATAATAAAATAGAAAATACTAAAAATTCTTAGTTTTATTCTACTTCCCAAAAGTGTAACTGTAAAACCTACATTCATACTCATATTGAGAAATAACACCCACCGTGCATATCTCCCATGTCTACATGAACATGATAGTATGATACATTATCAATGTTGTTCAAAGTGCAGATCTACAAGGCATATCTCAATCAATTGAAAAACAAGGATTTCTCAACTACGATGGTATGTTTCCAACCGAAACAGAGATAAGCCCTTTATGCTCATCCAAATCAACATCAGACCAAGAAGTCTTAACCGTAGCATTTCAAAATGAAGAAAAAGTTTTAATATGATAATCACGTACATTAGTCATGCATTTTTAATTGTCTTTCTTGGGTATCCATGTAGACATACTCAAGCACACATACATCATGCAAATAAATTACATGTATGCACATACAAACACAAGAAGACATGCATTAGGTATATAAACCCATTTATAATCCATATACACATCATATTGGTAGATAGTCGGTTAATATTTATGTTGAAGTAATTGACTTATGGCTTCGCAAATAAGGTAGTATTGGATCACTTTTATGAAAGCACTTTGGGTATCTTGATCTCCCCTTTCTAATTTGCAGATGTTACCTTCATTCTATTTCAAAAAGTCTCACTTTGGCATCTGGGGTACGTTTTTGGGTGCATCAAAGTTATTTAAGAAATTTGAATAATTGGTCGCAAGACTGAGGCAACTATAGTAGGAACAGTACAAAGTAGGGTTACCAATAGATTGAATTCAAGTAGAATCAGGATCAGTTTGGAACCCATCTAATCCATGGTTAAAGCGGGAGCGAAAGATTTCACTAGATGGGACTAAATGTAATCCTAAAATAGATAACAAATCCATCACCCACCTTTTAACAATGGAATCATTTGATTGAGTTATTAATATGACTTGACCCAAACCTAGATATTCAATCTATAATGTTCTTACGGGTAATATATTTTAATGGTCATCAAACCCAAAAAAAAAAAAACCAACGATTAGTTTTAATCCTCATAGAGACCCTAACCAACATCACTAGAAAAGATTTCTAGACAAATATTGGCAAACCACATGAGCAAAGTTTCAGTATGAATAGACAGTCTAGTTATGCCTCATAACTAGGTAAACAAGCAGGAGGACTGCATATTATATCAGCCAAGGCCAAATCTAGGATTGGCAAAAAAGGTTTTTGCCAAGACAAAATTCATGGAAAATATAGGAACCCAGGGTTGTTTGCCACTCCTAGATTTGAAAAATTATAGGACTCATCTCAAGTTATCTTGGTTGGCAGGAACCATGGGTTGTTTGACCATTTTGGTAGAGTTGTTCAGGAAAAAAAAAAAAGACTGGGGGGCTTGAGTTGAGTTTCAGTTTTTGGTTGATCTGCGTATTGATATATAATGCTATAGGCAGGAGAGGACATTTGATTAAGTTCTCTAGATTGTTTTGGGTTGGTGATTTATATGTAGTTTGTATTCCTTCATGGCGTAATCTTATCGCCTCCGCAATTTGATCTTTTCAAAAAGAAAATCCATAAGTTGTGCTACTATTATAGTGCACTTTTATTGTGCTACCAATGAAGCATTTATCTTTTCAAAAAAAGAAAACCATAGGTGGTGCTACTTTGGTGACAAATGAAGCTTAGATGCAAAAAACAACCAAGTAAAGTTTCTTGAGCACCAACTCACTAAAGTTGGTGCCTCGGATAATGAGATTGGTTCAATGGACTAAATTTTTCAAAGAACCCCCTCTGCATGTAGTATCATATCATAAGAACCACATTGATGAAGGTTAGTCACAAGAAAATAAAGTGCTAGAAATGACATAGTTTCCTATACTATTGTATAAAGCACTAACCATTCTGAGAATTACTATAAAGTATAAACAAGACATTTAAATCATATTCTATCTATTACAAACATATAAAATACTTTCTAATAAAATGAAACAAATCAACAATTTAAGTAATATAAATGTGTTTTGCTCTTGTAGACCTAATGTGCATATCAAAACAGCTGGTTCCGTATATGTATTAGTCAGTCCATGGCCCTTTATGGTTACTGAAGAAGTTCTCCTAGAAAACTAAAATCCTATTATGCTCCTATCTATTTTACAGCAGTGACTAAAACGTTCTTAGTAGCAACATTTTTAAAATGAAAACATCAGATATTTTTTCCTTCGTTTCGGAAAGAAAACAGTTTTCTAGATTTAGTGGGTCAGTATACCTCCCACTCCCTTCCAAGGCATGGTCCAACAGCGCTCAAATATCTAGAAAACAGTAAGTTTGAGAGACAGATAAAAATGTTTGTATTTGGTGCATATACACAGATTCTATTATATATTTGTTGAAACAAACTTATAACGGTTGCAGAGCTTATGTTATGCATATATATAGGAATGTGGATATATTCTGTCTATGCAAGTAACATCTTCTGAAACCAAGCAAATGGAGAAATCTTTCTTCAACACTACCAGTGGAAAATCCAGAACTCTAAAATACTATTGTGGTGTAGTTCTCATAAGCTTAATGACATAACGAGATGCTAAACTAGTAACTTGATACAATAACAAAAGGGCAATCTCATTCACTCAATAAACAGATTAAATCATACTTCAAAATATAAAATAGGAAGTGGCAGCAGTTAAATTTCCATAAATAAAACATAAACATGAATTACTCTATTTCCTAAGGTGCCTCGTGTGATAACCATTTAAAGGAATATTGAAGTTTTCTATACCTTAGCTTTCGTTTTGACTTGAATGACCATAATACTGGAGCTGGATTATTTGTGCCCGCCTGGCGAAGAGTAGAAAAATAATCAAACAAAAAGGACAGATCATAACCATTCCCTTTACTGAAGATGGATGGAGACACCTACACATAACAAATCATGAAATTAAACAGTACGACTCCTTGAAATTTGAGGACATTGTATAAATTTTATGCGCGAGGGACATATAATCATGTCAAAGAAGGGTTAACTAAACTTTAAACTTACCAGGACACCTTGAATAGAATACGCAATTTAAATTAATCACATATTATTGCAAATACTTTAACTGTCTTTGCTGATATTGTTCTCTTACCACTTCTTCGGTTGTTTTCATAACATGTCTACCATCACTAGAGGTGTAAACAAGGAAAAAAAGTTGAATAGAGCTTGAGGGGGAAAGACAGCGATGAATCATGAGCATCGTCATCAACATTTTAAAGGTACAACTTAAAGGCTGCTCCATAACTCACATGCATTTATTGTCCCTGCCACTACTGAGAAAGCTGAACCAATTTGATTGTTCTTTTGATACTCTTTTTCATCTTCTATTTTAATTTTTCAGATTTATGTTTTATAAGACTAAGGAGTTTGTCAGTAAAATGATAGAAAAAATTACAAACTAACAAATGCTCAAAAGCATAATCCTCTCTCCAGCCTTGGCCTACAACAAGATGAATTCAGTTCATGCAGCATTGCATGTATAATGTACATTTGCCATTCCCCTTATACAAAGAGAAGTTTGACTAGTGATGTATTCCCTGCAAAAGTTAGTAGAAAGGCAGAGAGAGGGAGAGACAAAATAGAGGAATAACGTGGAAAAATAGAAGTAGGAGAAGAAGGGATCAGGATCGGCCTACGCTGTTTTTTTTACATGATTTCTAGACTGCTTCTTGTGGCCCACATGAGAAAACCGAAAAGCTGATTTTTTGTGAGGATGTTCTTACCATGTTGATTTTTGGTTGAAAATCAACTGTAAAATAGACCACGAAAATAACAAAACTATTTGCAAACATAGAAGGAGTAATGTATTACCTTGTTTGCAATCAGACATCTCCTCCAAACCACGTCAACTATCGAAATTTGTTTTGAATATTGTTTACATTCTAACTGAGTTTCATCACTGCCCCAGCTCGATCCGGGAAGCCTCCAGAAGAGAATTTCCCCAACCACGCCATTCACTAAACCGGGAATCAAATTACCTCGACATAGACTCAAAATTCCAAGATCAGATGCATCAAAACCCCAAAATTACATCTATTACAGACAAGGTTATTAAAAGAATTCTGAGAACAAGGTCACACAATTTTCATCCATGACTAACTCTGTGAAGTAGGTAATACCAAATATATCGAAAAAATAAAACACAAAATCTAAACCCTAGAATCAACAATTCATCAAATTCTAGCAGTTTCTTAGTCATGCGAGATTTAACTAACAATAAGAGAACTATTTTGCAAACATAGAAGGAGAAATTTAGTACCTTACGCGGATTCAGACTTCTCCTCCAACCCCAAGTGCACTATTTCGAAACTCCCGCTCAGATTTTCACGGCCCCAGATAGATCCGAGAAGCCTCTCTCAAGGAGAGTTTCCCCAACAACCCCATTCTCCAACCCCGAAACTAAAAATACTCGAAGCATCAGAAGCTTCAAAACCCTAAAATTTCTTTTTGATAAGCAAATTTTTTTATCAAAGTAGCCAACGCTAAAGAATGATGCAAATATTTATCAGGAGAAAACAAATTTCTTATTGACAAACAAATTCCAAAGACAGAAAAAAATCAAACCCTAGAAGAGATTATAGGATGCAATTGATGAGAAACACAAAAACCTGAGAAACCAAAAGAAGAAAAAAAGAGCCGTTAGAGAGGGATCTATTGTCTACTGGGCAACCCCTGTTAATGACGAGTTTTACTAGTCGCACGCACGCACCACACACCCACGGAAAATATAAAAAAAGTCCTTGGAAAAAAAATCATGTTTATAATCTTTTTTTATAAATTAAATCCCTACTTTTATGATTTTTATGTAAAAAATTAAAGACTAAATTTATAAAAAATGATTAAAAACATAATGACTTTTTTTACTGACATTTTTTTTCTAAAACCCCTATTTATAAAGGATAATTTTCAATCTACCTCAATGATATTGTAGTTAACTTCACTTTTGCTTTATTTAATCTTACACTTTATTTACACTAATTTATATGTTCATACAAATATAATTTCAAGAACTTCGAAAATGTTTATTGAGTTTAAAATTTAAAGTATGTAGAGGTAATACTAATCTCAGATAATGATAGGGGTAATACTGAATAGTACATTAATTTTGACTAACTATGGGGGCACAAAAAACTTGATGGGCCCTATCTGTGTTTTGATTAAAAAAAAATATTGAATAGACCTAACTAGCGGGCTTCGCCCAAAACCCTATTATGAGGCATTAGGTCTATTCTAAGAAGCACGGACACTTCTTTAAGAGAATAATGTATGTGTCGTGTTCCTGTGTCTAGTAATATTTTTAATTGAAAAAACAAATCAAAGATTAAAAAAATAGCATCTATGTCTGTGTCTAATCGTCTTGTCTATGCTTCCTAGGGTCCACTACATCATCATTACTTAATGAGTCACTTTATAAGCACCCTCCAAAATTTTATTAGCAAGTCTTGGTTATAGACACCCCCAAATTTACATTTGTTGTTGTTGGCAAGCCTCAATCTTATTGGCGCCCCCAAATTCGAAATTGAATTTTTTTCGTTTCAAAACTACAAAGTACAATACAAAACATGCAGACTTGAAAATGAATTGATTGATGATTTTTTGGACAATTGGAAGACCCAATGCACACTTCCATCAAATGGGAAAGAAGATTTTACTTGAAAAAGTAGTTTGGCCAAAATAGGAAGTGCTTATGCTTATATGCTTCTTATAGAAGCACTTATGCTTATGCTTCGAGTGCTTATATACTTATGTTTTACCATAAGTTAATGTGAGAAGTTACTTTTGCCTCAAGTTGTGCATTAAGTTTGTCTCTTTTTTTCTTAAACAATTTTTGGTCTGCAACAAATTACTAACTTAAATCAGTTAATACTTTGTCATACAAACTTCTCCTAATTTTTGACTTCTCAAAAGTAGAAGTACTTCTACTAGAAGCATAAGCACTTTGACTTATTATGATTCCCAAACACCAACTTAATCTCCGTGGAGGACTGGAGTCTAGTGGGAGTCTATGTTAATGTACTAGGTATATCCCCGTGCCTCCGGCACGGGTCAATACCTTGTAAAAGAGATTAAGGTTTGCCAAAAAAAAAAAAAAATTACAATATAAAAAAGATATTTCAATTAGTGTAGAGATTGTGTTATATCTTAGCCGTTGATGCAAAAGATACCTTCCTGTGTCCTAACCGTTGATGGCAAACATAAGAAGATACCTCCCTGATTTATTATATAGATAGGTGTCAATTTATAATAAGCTAATTAAATAAGGCAGAGTTTTAATTTTTGGGTTGGTTATTCCTTCATAGATGACTCCTCCTAATTGATTACAAATTCTGGGTTCCCAATTCCCACTTTTAAGTTAATTTGTGTATAAATTTAGTAACCCTAGCCTAGCAAGTGGAAAACATACGGATCAAACCCGACCCTATATATTACAAAATAAAAATAAAATAAATCATTCTCGCAAAATCAACCTGATTTAAAACGTATGTCTCACTAACAGATTTTGCTAGCCTGACATCAAAAAAGGTGTCGCTTTATCAACACCAAGCTCTTAGGGACCACTCCAAAAATTGATTTTTAGTGAAGGTGTTCTCTTCACTATGTAGATTATCCTAACCTAAAATAGGCATATTGTATAACTTTTAACTCAATCAAAAGTCGGCTTTATTCCTCTTCACCGTTTATTTCTTATCGTTGATTTGAAGCATCAGAACCCAAAAGTTCGGATGGAACATTCAAGTACAAGAATCGTGACAGCAGCGTGAAGCATCCGAACCTAAAAGTTGGGTTGATCATCTGGAATTTGTGGACAACTAATTGGAACCAACAAAGGATGATTGTAAGCCAACAGAAATAAAAAGAAAAAGAAAAAAAAAATGCTGATTTCATCTCTTATGAAAATGGGTTCTTCTTCATCAGAACCCTAGCTAGCTTTTCAGTTATAATCTGACCCTACCAAAAAATGCCCACTTCAGAGTTTTTAGATATCCTTGACTGTCAAAAACTTTTCTAATAATGGGTATTCAAAATTAGGTTTGTATTTCCTTTACATATTTGTGTGTCTTAAACATGAACATGCATGAAACCAACTAGAAGGAACTGATATATATTAATTTCTCTTGGTTTCTTTTAATTATAGACCACTATAAGAATTTGAATGTTAGCATAATATTTTTATTCTAAATGTGATTATTATATATCCATGTCTTTAGTTTATTCCAAGAAAAGAGAACCTGAACAGGTTCCAATTTTATATTCCAAGCTATAGCTAGCTAGACAGAGAGATTCATTTCAAGTGGATAGTAATACTAGTAGTGGAAGTCTTGTGACATGTTCCACTCACTTGACAATCAAAATTAGAAAACAGAATTCCATATCTTTTCTACATTTTTCTATGATCTGTTCCTATCTTAATTAGCATTAAAACCTAATGTTTATGTCTTAAATTTGTAAGTGGGGTAATTAATTTTGTTGTTTTTCAAACTAGTCTCCATCTTTAATTAAATATATATATTCAACACACATCCTTTAGTTTACTAGGAAAAATTAGATATACCTCCCTTGACCAGTACTTAATTTGATCCAGTTCCAGTATGTTCTTTTATTCTTATATATTTGTAATTGTGATCATTAATTTCAACCCATTTCTAATCTTTTGGTCAGTGAGGTAAAACAGAATTTTTAACCCATTAATTAAGATTGGTCAAAGTCACAGGTCAGAGAATCAAGTCTAATAATATTCCTCAATGAAGGAGTTCTGTCTAAAAGGACTCATTATTGAAGGGGGTATTTTAAAAAAAAAAATCTTTTTTTGGTAGGTAAGTGATTTATTAGTGCTAAGTGATCATCAATGGATGAAGGCTAAGTTTGAAGCCAATTATCTGATGAAGATAGCAAGCTGGCCCTTTCTAAGTGGAGATGATCAGATATATGATATATTAATAAATGATCCTAGCTAGCTAGCTGATTTTAGACAACTAATAATTTTCTTCCACAAGTTTAATAGGACAAATTAATAAAGCATGCACTAGCTACTCATCTCTTTATCTCTCTAACCTATCTTTTGTTTGTAGGGTTTCTTTCATTCAATTCTTCTGTATTATTCTGTGTACTTAACAATCAAACTACAGTATTTATATACATCCCTTCAGGTGGTGATCAACAGCAGAGTGATCTCCAAGACAGAATTATTTAATTCTTTCAAAGGGGTTGTAGCTCTTGGGACCATTTTTGTTTGGAGAGTAGTACTCATCATAATATGGGGGATACCTTACACTTGGTCATTGGAATTTTGGGTATACCTTAATTTGATCTCCTAGCTAGCTTTGTGTATTGATTTCTTAACTAATCTTTATTATTCCCTAATTTCTAGCTATCTAGGGACCAATATACAATTTGTTGAAGTAGTAGAAATTAATAACTTAATTAGAGAGAGAGTAATTTTTATTAATTAGCTTGTTCTATCTTTGTTTGCAGGAAATGCTGCTTCTTTACTTCTATATGCAGCACCAATGTAAATATTAATAAAAAGATTAATTGGTTTTGTTTGGATTTTAAACTTGATATTAATTTGATATCTATACATGTAAATATTAATTATCATAATTTGACCATTTTTTATTTTTTTGGTTAACATGCTGCAGATTAACTTTTAAGAGAGTGATTAAGAAGGGAAGTACTGAGGAGTTCTCATGTGTTCCTTATATTGTTGCTCTATTGAATTGTCTGCTGTATACTTGGTATGGGTTGCCTTTAGTAAGCAACAAGTGGGAGAATTTCCCAGTAGTCACCATTAATGGCATTGGAATTCTTCTTGAGTTCTCCTTCATCTTCATATATTTTTGGTTTGCTTCAGCCAGAGGCAAGGCAAGCTCTTTCTACTTGTATATATATATATATATATGCGTGGTTTACGGCTTTACGCAACGTACCGCACTGGTGTCGATGTTATTATTTTTTACATGTATATACACATTTTTGCATGCATGCATATATACATAAAAATGGATATGTATATGGTGCATGCATGCATGGCTGTACGTACACATTCTATTTTGCTCGTATATAAAGTAGTTTAATACTCTAATGAAGAATCATAACTGTATTTCTGTGTGGTTTCATTTCAGGCTTAATTTTAAAATAAAACTAAAAAAAAAAAGTATGATTTTAAGGCGTGAACTCGTGAAAGAACAAAAAAAATAGAAAAAAGAAAAAGAAAGAGGCTGAAGCTTTTTGTTCAAAAAAAATAACAAACAAAAAATCAGAAAATGTAATTATTGTTCTCCTTTTTCAGTTTTCATGCTTTCTATTGAGTCAACTTCACCAAATAAACTTTTAATAATACTGTTTTTCGACTTTTAACCATTGAATGGGTATATTTTATTTTTTCTTCTTTGGAAAATTAAGCTATACAATGGTGTATGTAAAGATTTTTTAATTATCTTTATCCATGTATATGTTATATTTATTTTTGTATATATATCAACTAATTAACGATTACTTTTCTCACACACGTATACATGCATCATTAATTTTACTATATATCTATTTAGGTGATATTTTAGGTATATATATATATACACGAAGAAATTATATTGATCGATATTCAAATTATATATCATGGAGTGTACTCTGCAGAAGATGGTTTGTTTGATGTTAGTACATGTGATCATGGTATTCTGCATCACTGCATTTATATCGGCGTTCGCGTTAAAAGATCATCGTCACCGAAAGATCTTAGTCGGGAGTGTCGGACTGGTGGCATCTGTAGCAATGTATGGTTCTCCATTAGTGGTTGTGGTGGGTTCTATTATTCCTTATAATAACTAATTATTTTGAATACCTTATAAATAATATTTCATCCTATAGAAGATAATGTAAAATGCATTATCTTTGGTTTTTTTTCTTAATTTTTAAACTGATATGAAAAATATTTCTTTGAATAACAGTTTTTCAAGGGTTATTCTGTATTTAAGTTTAAAAGTTATATAATCAAAGTTAATTTTATAATTTCCAAATAATCTTGAGCTTACGTTGTACCGTTCTAACAACACAGATTTATTTTTCCCTTTCTTTCCTTTTTTTTTTTTTTTTTTTTGCCATAAGGGGTAAATATTATAATATTTTTTAGCTAAATCTATAAATGCAGAAGCAAGTGATACAAACAAAGAGCGTGGAGTTCATGCCTTTCTACTTGTCCTTCTTCTCCTTCCTTGCAAGTTCACTCTGGATGGCGTATGGACTAGTAGGCCGTGATCTTTTCCTTGCGGTTCGTAGTCCGAATTAAACCCTAAATTCTTTTCACAAATTTAACATATATATGAATTAAAAAATATTTCATGATATGAAAATTTGAATTATTTTCCATAATAAAATTTTGAAATTGTTGGTTTTTGCAGTCTCCTAATCTTGTGGGTTGCCCTTTGGGGGTGCTTCAGCTTGTGCTATACTGCATGTACAGAAAAGAGGTGATTAAAGAAGAAGCAAACAAAGCTGATTTAGAGAAAAATGGAGTGAGGGTCAAATTTCAGGAGCCCATGATCATCTGCAGCTGCATTAATGGCAGGAAATGAAAGAAAGATTAAATTCTAGCTAGGGTTCTCTTTCTATGAATAAGAACATTCATCAAAATTTGTGTATTAGTTTTCCTCGTCTACTAGCTAGCTGTTAGAGCAAATAATCATAGCAAATGTAAAATCTGTCCAATCTCTCTTCTGTTTAATAAAATACTAGTGGGCACGCGTGTATTTTGTGTAAGTGGCTTTGGCACCAGACTGCTTGTAAATTTACTCATTTATTAGAAAAATCAAATCCTGAACTTTTTTGTTTATAATTATCTGTCCTGTTTCTAAATACTTTGATAATTAGACCCAAACCAAGACTAATCATCACATTTCAGATTCCAACTCAGTACCCACAATCAAAACCAATTGTCCCTATTCTAATCTCAAAACCCTTAAGCCAAATGATGGAAATGGAATGGCATTCGTAGGAATACGAATCTTTAGCTTAGTCAATTGAGTCAGAGCTCGCCTCAAAGGCGAGGGATAACAAACTACTGGACCAGCTAGTGTCATATGGGTTATCTTAATAACCACCTAGTAAGACTCGAAACAAAGACCTCCCCTATTGAAGGAGGGATAACAAACCACTAGACTAGCCAGTGTTTGGTCGATTCAATACATGACATTTAATAGGTTTGAAGGAATTGATTTCCAACCCAGCCCAACCCCAAGGAGTACAGTTGGGATCTTCATATGAGTAGTCTCTACTTCAGATCAGATAACAGCATTATCTTGTTAGTATTATTCCACATCGCCTGGCACTTTGGATTTCTGAAATTTATAAGCCTTGGGCAACCTTCTCCTTGCAAGCCGGTTTTCAAAGAGAGTTAGGCCCAATGGGCCTTAACATGGTATCAGAGCAGGGTGTCTCAGGGATGGGTCGGGTCTGTTAGCTCTAGC
>MVGT01004035.1:675482-695194 GCA_002174775.1 Macleaya cordata
GGGACCGAGAGAAAGAAAGGACGGGGGGCGACCCTGCATGGCACTTCTCGACCGTGTCTCCGAGGGACAGTACTTGCAATAGCCTTACTTATCAAAAATGAGGACTGCAGAATGTAAGCACCAGTGCTCATTTCCGTGAAATTTAAGTAAGATATAGGGGAGCGCCCCCTATCTTACTATAAGTCTTTTCCCCCCCTATCTTACTTAAAGCTTACTCAATACTGAGGGACCGAGAGAAAGAAAGGACGGGGGGCGACCCTGCATGGCACTTCTCGACCGTGTCTCCGAGGGACAGTACTTGCAATAGCCTTACTTATCAAAAATGAGGACTGCAGAATGTAAGCACCAGTGCTCATTTCTGTGAAATTTAAAGCAGAATAATAAATAGAAATGAAAAAGATTACTGACATTGAGGAACTTGAGGCCAATAAGTCTGAAGTATGATTGCATGTGTGATAGCCTCACGACCAGATGGTGGATTGGTTTTCAAGCAAATGTGAAATGTCTCAGGGAAATCCCACAGCCATATTTATGGGCAAGAAATGGGAAAAGAAACCATCCTTTATTAAGATAGTGCAACTTTCGACCCAACCAGTTTTTACCCTATATATTTGTTACATTTATAATCATTTCACCTCAGTGCTTATTCTATGTCAACAAACCGATCCCTTACATATTGCAGCCAATGTTACATGGTCTCAGAAGTGGGTTCAATGCCTGACAGGTGTTGGTAGTGATATTTGGTAAGCAAAAAGGTACGGAAAGAACCGACCTGTTCATCGATAAATATAAAAAAACAATACACCACAGAACAAAGATCTAAATTACTTCCCAGTTAGCAAGGAGCTATTGGTCTATATGCATGATTCCAGAATGGCATGAAACAAAGGTATTTTGTAGATTTTTAGAATATCATGATTGTGTTGGCTAACTTGCAAATTGCAATATCTCAAAAAGGGTCCATTTTTGGATTATTTCATAATATGAAAAGGAACTGAAGTAAATTTCCGAGCATAACTGGTATCAACTAAATTAGGGCTGCCAATCAGCACTCCATTTAATTAGTCGAGAAGAAGCAAAATACCTAGATCATTAGTAGTTGACCTATCCAGAGGAGAAAAAATTAAAAGGAAAGAAATCCCTTTCTTGTTACAATTCCAACTTACTGAGGGTAACACGCTTTGCATGAATTGCGCAGAGCATTGCATCTTCAAACATATGGACCAAATAATCTTCAGCTGCCTACAGAAATGATAACTGGGGTGAGTGTAACTCACATTTATATAGATTCATAATAAGTTATAGCAACAAACCTATGTCTAGTCAACAAAGCAAAAGATTAAAAAAAATAAAATAATCAAATAACTAAAGTAGAATTGATGACGGTATTATACACCACATGCATGCCCACCTAAATCTATAGAGTTCCATGATTCCTATATGTCATGCAATGAAGAAGCAAGGATACTAGTCAACATTTTCCAACTTCCAGAACAAGGTTTTACTGATACAAGTATCCTACCAATTTCCCAAAACTTATGACACAGATATTCAAATATGATGTTAAAAATGTGTGGAAACATGCACAAAAATATAAACATGCAACAAGAAAGAGTTTAAGTTGGAAGCATCTGAGGAGCAGTTGGTGGGTACAGATAGAAGTGATATACATCATATTCTGGGGGTGGAAGACTGGAAGCTACATTATTTTCCTCCAGTAATACCCAAGCTAGCAAACTATTGTTGAATATTATGAATCGAAGTATCGAACCGTGTTGAACCACCTCAAGAGATATCAAAATTCAAAGAATAACATTTTGATGAACTCAATACAAACGGAATTGTCTTCAAATTCCTTCACCTCCCATACATTCCTCCAAAAGTTGGTAGCATTTACTAGTTTCCACTTTGTATCTAATTCCTGTCAAGAGTCTAACCAGCTAATAAATCTTCAACTCTACCTTTAGTAAGGTATCCTTCAATGTAAATCCTTCATTGCGACCATTTACTTTACTTGTTCTGAGCAATGGTCTATATTGCCTGAGTCATCCAGGAAAACTAGGACTCTGTTGTGTCAAAATAAAAAACGAGTTTGTTTCAGTTTCATCCTGAATCACATTGACTTGATCTTCATTTAGGATATGGAGTTGTCTCAGCCTGCTCATCTCAACTCGTCCGCGCATGGTCCATATTGCCCGAGTCATCAGACCACCTGAACCTACTAGAACTCTATGCCAAACAATCTAGAGTTTAAGTCTGAGACTTATTAAACTACGAAGTTTTAGTTAGCTAGCCTCACAAATGTCTTTAATGTGATCGACCTCACATTATATGGTAATAGGACATAAATGAAGAGATTGTTAGTTTGACTCATAATTAGTGAGAACTCTACTAATTAGTGGAAACCACACTAATGAAGTGGTAACTCCATTAATTAGTGGAAACACCACCAATGGAGTGAGAACTCCACTAATGGTGTAGAAGAACCACTAATTGAATGGAAACTCCACTTAGTAGTGGGTTTTGTAGTACTCTACCATTGCCATCTATAAATAGCAATGGTGAGGGTGCTTGAAAATATGATAAGTGAGAGTGAGTGTTTGTAAACATAAGTTAGAGTGAAATCTCTTGACTAGTGTTGTAAGGCTAAGGGGTGGTTGGGGCTGCCATTGAAGGCCTCATCTTTGTAATTGTTCTTCATACCTTTCATTATAGTGGAAGAGGATCATCATCGCCCGTGGATGTAGGCAATTTTGCCGAACCACGTAAATCTTGTGTTGTGTGTGAATTATTTGCCATCTCCGTTAATATTCTTATTTTGCATATTTGATTCATCTTATATCGATTGATTAAATCTTAACAAAGATTAAGTATGAGACTTATGAAACTACAAAGTTTTAATTAGCTAGCCTCGCCACTGTCTTCAATGTGATCGACCCTCACATTCTATGGTAATAGGACATAAATGAATAGTTAATAGTTAATACTATAAATTTTATGTTACACCTTTATGCTTAAATTGAGATCTTTTCTAAGTCAGATTAACTTTATACTACTCGAAAAATGCAACCAATTACACCACCAATAAAGAATTCATCAAAATTTTAGTGAAGAGAGACTGAAAAACTAAAGCAGGAAACCACGCAAGGAACGCTGATAAACTTTGACAGCTATCAAGGATAACTATACATGCTCGTGCACATTCACTAGAAATAAATATTTGATATTTGTGATACCTCTTGAAGTGCTACCAATGCTTCTGCTTGCCAACGGCATACATCCCTGCTGAACTCATTACTGATCTCTCTTACCTAATATAAGAAACACCCAGTTTTAGATTAGTATTCTACTAGCACATCTTGATATTCGGGTTATTTTAAATTTCAGAACCATGGAAAGAAAGGGAAATTAGTTTGAACTTTGTGCAAGAAAAATTTTATGATCATAGCCATCTTCTGGTAGACGAACCACAAGGATAGCTCACATTTTCCATTCAGGCATTTTTACAAACATTTGGAGGAGGGAAATTCAAATTTGAGCTACAAAGTAAAAACTCACTACTCTAATGAAAGGTGCCGCGGGTATGAGCAGCTTGAAAGTCTTCTGAAAATGCCTAATCTCCCGGAGAGCCACTGTACCTGGCCTGAACCTGTGCGGCTTACGGGTCCTCCGTGGTGGCGCCTGTAACAAATTATTCACGGAAACAAAAATATGCTGAAAACAGGAGAGGCGCAGAGAGATTGAGAGGAGGAGGAGGAAGCAAAGAGAACAAGTACCGAACTCGGACCAGGCGCCTCTGTGTTTTCTTGGGCTGATGCAGCAATAAAAATATGAGTTAGGGTTTTGAAGGTGAAAAATCCATTACAGAGATCAAAACTTAAGTAAATTTTGGAGCGAGAGAGAGAGAGAGAGAGAGAGAGAGAGAGAGAGAGAGAGAGATCACCAGGGCGTCTGTTAGATCGCCGAACTCGGCTCGTACCAGGCGCCTGAGGGTTTCCTTCGGCTGATGCAATAGAATAAAAATATGAGTTAGGGTTTTGAATGTGAAAAAATCCATTACAGAGGATCAAAACTTAAAATAACTTTTGGAGAAAGATAAACACAGAAAGAGAGATCTGACCAGGTGGTGGATTAGATCCCCGAGCTCGGCTCCTCTTGGCGAAATGTTTGGTTCTCGCCATCCACGACGACGCTGATGGCGAGAGAGATCAAGATTCTAGAGAGAGAAAGAGAAGTTAGAGAGAGAAAGAGGGGGAATTGTTTTCAAAAATGAAAAAATATGATATGGTTTTTTCCCGCTCTGTTCAAGTTTTAGACCATACAGTGACTGACCGAGCGACTGAAAAAAGAAGTCGGTAATAACGGTAAAGAACTCTATACTCTCATTACAGTCCATCAGTTTTATTTCAAATTTTAACGGTAACATTTTTGGGAGAATGTACTCTCAAATTTCTTCAAAGAGTGGTCCACGTGGTTTGATCCAATAGTTGATTTTTTTTAAGAGAGTGTTCACCTCATAATAGAGATTATATTCACAAAAAATTAACTCATTCTAAAACTTCGGACCACATCAAAGTTTAGTTCGAAATCAGTGGTAAATATAATGTTCATTTTTCACCCTCAGTATTACCATCACCATTGTTACCACCACCAAATCCCACCATGATCGCCGCATTTTGTTGGATTAAAATGAAAACTATTTGTAACTTTTTCTTCAAATAACATTGTTATTTTAAAAAGCAATGCTACTCAATCCCCCTAAAATGTACCAAATGAGGTACCATTGGAATCCATCATCACATTCAAAACAATGTTTGAAATGTGCTCATTACGTGCACACAATCGATAATAGAAATTATAATAAAAAATACAAAATAGAAATAAAAATAAGTGACATTTTGATTTTAGATGATTTCAGTCCCACAGGTGAGTAGACAAGATTCTGATTATAAAATCAGTCGAAGTCTAAGACTTTTTAAGTCCATCAAAAATTTGTTGGAAATTAACGACCAAAAAGATATTTCAAATTTACTAAAATTCTAAAGGTTAATTTTAGGGGACTAAAAGTTTTAGAATGGGTTGATTGTTTTGTATATGATCACTATATATGGTGAAAACTGAGAAGATCATTCTCACAAAAAAAATTAACAATTGGATCATCCTCGTTCATATATAGGGTTGTTATAAATGGGGTTCAATAGCCCTTCCCATACAATTATTTAGTTATCACAAGAGTGTTTTGGTCTTTTTCATTTATTTTTAGTGTAAGTGGGGTATGTCATGGGAATTCGGGGGTACATGAAATAATCATAGCTTCAACTGTGCTTGGTATTCTATGAATCTTTGCGAAAATTCAGAGTTCCATTACATTAGTTGTGGACTTCTGGTTGTAGAAGTATAATCATTACCTTAGTAACCAGAATTGTGGTATAAGTATGATGCTCCCGCTCCGAAACCTCGCATTTCCGCTCCAAACCACGCTTCGACGACATTCCCGCTCCAAAAGCATTTTTGAACTAGAGATATTTTTTAATTGGTCACTCCCGTGCTCCCGTTCCTGCTCTCATTCCAGCTCCACACTCCAGTTACTTAAATCATTACACCAATTTGTAATAGACCCACAAGAATTTGGTAAAACAAGGTGTGAATATTTACAGCCATTTTTATGACTACAAATACTCACACCTTGTATCATTAAATTCATGTGAAGGCCCACTTATCTAATTAAACAGTTTTTCTATCGATAAGACAGGTCAGTTGTTAGAGCAGTGGGAACCCATCCTTTAACATGGAGAGTTGTTTTATACGCACTCATTTTAGGAGTAGAGGGAAAGGGGAGAGAATCTCATAAAACGAGTCAAGTGAGGAGTGGTGATGGACTGTTGAGCGTGGCGATAGACTGACACCATCTCCAACAACGGTCAGTCAATCGCCAAGCTTAAAAGTTCATCGAAGTGAATCACGAGATGATCATTCCATTGGTCCCTTAAGGGAGAGAGAGAGAGAGAGAGAGAGAGAGAGAGAGAGAGAGAGAGAAAGAGAGAGAGAGAGAGAGCATTACAGGTTTGCAAATCTAACAGTTAGAAAAGAGTGAGAACACTAGAACAACTAACAGTTAACACGGACAACGAGCTAAAATTGAGAGCTCTTACAGAAGTTCAGAAACTAAGAATTGAAACTGCCTACACAAAATTGTGTTAGATTGTTTGAAGAAATGAGCACTAGAGAAGATCAAAGAAATAATCCAAACCTTGAACGATCTCCCAAATTGAAACACCTGCCCCCCAAAGACGAGCTTCCTCCAACCGCACTGAGATGGACATCAACGAAGGGTAGAACACAGCGTGCTTGATTCCTCTGTTGTCAGAGTAAATAAACATGTGCTCCTCGCTCTTCTCCTCCCAATGCAACACAGGTCTGTGCTTCTCTAACAAAGACAAGTAATCCCGACCAGTGATAGCCCCACCACCTAAACCTGCAAGACCAAAATCATTCACAGAAAAGTATCTGGCTCGGGTTCAATTATCAAAACCATTTTAATGCATATACTCAATGTATCAGTTGTACTAAAATACAATTTTAACATTTGACCCTTCCTAACCTGACTTCAATCCAAAGTGTCTAAAATATGAATAAAATCAATTGCTTCATCTGAAATGCACTCGTAAAGAAAACACTAGGCCAAGTAAATGTCTAACCTCGCACTTGTATAAAAAGACCACGTACCTTCTGAGAGCACAAAATCATTCCCATAGAAGTTGATGCCAAGGAATATCTTATGGGCCAGGCTCTGTGCATTGTTACCAGTATTGCTAAGAATCAGTTGTAGGGTTGATTTGATCCACTTCATAGGTGCATTGGGACCAGGGTTTTGAGGACCTGAGAAGTCGTAGGTCATAAGAGAGAAACCATCAACAGCATCACCCAAGCTCTGAAGATCTTCTGGCCCAAAATCATGTTCTTGGAGGTTCTTGGAACGAGGTGGACCAATTACATAGACCAACTGCAGATGATTCTCATGATTCGTCTCTGAGCTCACTGAATGAAGTGCTTGTCCTAGTTGTTTGACAAACTGCAGTGCCTGTGTTGTATACAAATAAAGAGTCCATGAAATTGATGGATTGACAGAATTGTAATCCAGATCATCGCTATCCAAATATGGATGTATTGGAAACGTTTGTAATTACCTTTCTCCGCAGTTCTTGATCATGCAAAACACCATATGCGGCCCACCTTGACCAGGATTCCAGCACAATACCATCATATTGCATCTCCCTACACATTAAGGAGTGATAGATAATGCAAACAGTTTAAAGAAGGCATGGGTACAGTTTCTTAAACATGAAAAAACCGTAAACTGATAGGCTAACAAATCTGTGAGTTTAGTTTGATAAATGTATTTATTGAAAAAACAAACGGTTTCAAATAAGTCATTGTATTTGAGCTTTAGCCTTGCATTGCAGGCACCAAGTCAGATAATGGAGGTGTCACATCAGGTTGATGGCCATATAAAATAATGTAAATCCCTTAACATGGTCATTATAAAGACGTATGTAGATAGAGAAATACTTGCATATAGCCTAGGGAGATGAAGGCTTTTCCTACATAAAGATTTCGACAAGTGGAGTGTCACATTACATGGTGAAGAATCATTTGTACAGGAAACTGCAAGGAGTATAAAAGTTGAGATAGAAAGCTTACTTGCACTCCGCTAGTATAAGATTAATTGCTTCATCCCTTCGCTTCTTCTTCCTAAGCAGCTCATTAGGAAATGCTTCTAGGACAATTCTAGGTAAAATCTGTTAAGCAATAGCACCAACCATATAAAATGATGATCCAAATGAAGTATGCAAAAGACGAGAAAAATACAACAAACAATAAATGAAAACAAAAACATGGAAAACATACTATGATTTATTAAGAATTGGTTAACTTAAGAACTAGTTGAGCCACTATATATGTGAGCAGGAAAGTTACTAAATGTTGAGTTATGAGGTATTATGTTCCCAAGGAGCACCAAATGCAATCACCTTCATGATACAAATCAACAAATTAAAAGTTTTGTGTCAAAAAAAAGTAAAGAAAAGTCGCATTATTTAATATACGGCTTTTTCAGCTGAAAAAATGTCATGAAAACAAGGAGACCTAATCAATAGCCCAATTATCACTCTCATTCTTGAACCTGTTGCTTATCTACATATTTTCTTTTCAATTCAATGAGTACTAGATAACCTTAAAAACAACCACAGAATGCACTAGTATGCAGTTTGAAAAGAACCAGTGTGAGGTTACTGATTATACCAAAGCATTCCCATTCTTTCTAAGCTCTGAAATCCATCCGAAATCAGCATTATGTCGTCCCTCAAGGACTAACCGAGTACCTTCACTGGAGGCAAAGAAAAAAAAAAGACAACTTAAAACAACAATAGCAGTTATGACTTATGCAGTGAAATTAGAAGTTTAAACATACCTCTTTAGATCATACCAAACTGGTGATAAATGCGTAAACTTTGAGTTGAATGTCTTAGCCAAGTCATAGCCTCTCGAATTCCTGCAAAGTATATTAGTCAGAATGACTTGTACAAATTTTGCAACACAAACTCATTAGTGATAAATATACCCAAGTGAGCACCATAAGTTTAAATGAACTCACTTCCATTGTACATCAAGTCAGACCTGCATCTCAAATTTGAATTAATTTTTTTACCAAACTACTCACTTTGAAAACCTGACTCTACCAAGATGTAAAAGTATTGAAACAAGTCAGATTCAAATGCCTTTAAAAAAAAATTACCACCTTATACTAAAGATACAGGTATGTATGCAGTTACCAATTAATAACCAGTTTACCGACCCACTAAATCAAAAAATGTTAAAACTTGTGCTACCCCACACAGCTGCGTGGGATAGAAATCGCGCAAAAAAGTCGTGAATCTTTCGATTAGAGTCTTGAGTAGTTGAGTTGATATATATATATTTTTTATTCAGCTATTTTTGCCCAGCAATTCATGGGGGTAAAAAAATACATAGCTATCATTCCAAATCTAATGGATCTCTCTATTCAACACCTTCCACAATCGTTTCGAATGATTGCCATTCCACGCAGCTGCGTGTGGTAACACAACTCAAATGTTAATAGTAAAATTTCAGTTGCCTGTGGAAAATTTTTTTCCAATAAAGACACATTGCCTTAAAATCAAAGTATCTCACATAGATGAAAACCCATTTTGAATAATATTCAAATAATATATCCCAGCATTCGAATTCTCTAATAATATTTAAACATCAATTCTACATGAATATATTTATAGGATACAAATGTAGGATTGTTCAGCTAAAGCACAAAGAAAGTGTAGGATACAAATGTATATTACCAAGGAGTTATGTATGCCAGTATAGGATACGTATAATGTCGACGAGACGTATTTTCCGAAACCCTGGAATTTTCCTGAATTTCTTCATAAATAATTTTCACAAATGAAAATCTAAAAACAAAAAACATTTTTCAAATTAAAACAGTAGGTGAATGCAGGGAGGATAAGGGAATAATCAACTTACAGCGAGGATTTCTTGGTAATTTGCGTTAGGTTTAACGAGACCTCGTTCGTATACAGAGGAGAGGTCGGTGTTGGTCGTAGTATCCGGAGTGTATTTTATACGGTATACGATGAGGGATATTATCGGAATGAAGATGGCAAATAAGAAGAAGAAGGAGGTGATGAACCGCCGGTCTAGGTGGCGGGAATAAGAGGCGCCACCTGTTTGTTCTCCTTGGACCGTAGGATCGACTTGGTTCACACGATGACCCGAATCGGTCGGAACTCGTCGGTCTCGTTTTTTGGCCATCTGATTCACAGTCGAAATGAATCAGAAGATTTGATCGAGGCCGGAGGAGGGAAAAGGAAAAAACAGCCGAAGACTCTCTTCTTCAGTCTTCACTCTCTGCTTTTTTCGTGACAAATCAAAAATCAGTCGAATTGGTTGAGAAACAAATGGATTTTCCAGGCATACCCCCCTATGCTTTCTAGTCAATTAGACTTGACTCCTATTTTTTCTTAAAATTAGACACACCTCCCTAGATGTTATAACGATTCACAACAGCTCCAATCAACAACTAGTTATCCCTTTGGTGGCATCTGATTCAAAATCTCGTTTGGTTTCCTAATGCATTGGCCGAAACGTAGTATTAGTTTTTTATGAATCGAGACGAAATATTTTATTAGTTTTTTATGAATCGAGACGAAATATTTTGATACATTCCCATACATTATGATATAAATCGATACATTTTAATATTTTCAATTCAATCATTAAACTATTTATTTTACTTAATTTAAATGTATCCGAATGTATAGAAGTGTTTCATATTATTTTTCACATGTTTCGTAATTCTAATGTTTCGAAATTATATTTAATCGTTTTGACGAATGTTTCTGTTTTTCAACAGATCGACACATTCGATCGAAACAAGATCTTAAACCTTGATCATGACAAGAGAGGCTATGGTTTTACAACTTCACGACCGTGGTATTATTGTGAGGGTGGTACTTTGTCTTCGTACATAGTAATAACTTCTCTGTATGTAGTGGAGGTTTTTCTCTATCTTATTGGAGGTGACTTTCTCTGCATCGTGTCTAGCGCTTCTTCCTTAATTAGTATACACTTTCTTTATTCTTTCCACACACTTATTACTAGTAGAGTGGGTAATGATATTTCAGTTGGTCATCCCAATTATTATTAGTCGGAACAAACAATATAACGATTTATAAAATAGTCTTTTTTCAGTTCTATAAGTCAGTTCTACATAACTAACAAATCGTTTACATTGTCGATATTTGTAACCTTAGTTAAATTATTAAAAAGTTGAGCAGAAATATCAATTGCCACATAGCTTCTCCTTTTCATTCTTGTCTTCCACCTGGAATGCAGAAAGATGTGCCAGTGTGCCACATAGTCGAGTCAATATAAAACACAACTCCCTGAAGTGCAGAATAATACATATAGCCACGTACTGCAATTCATACAAGAATTTTGGTGCAAACATTAGATGGTACCCATGCAAGGCGACACGTATCTGATACCAGCCTTCCGTCCAGAACTTCCACTCCCCTATTTACTCTCTCTCCTCTTTCTCTCTCTACAATTCTCGCAGTTTACAGAATACTATATATCAGATCTTGAGTTCATCAATTTCCTATCCAATTCGTCCATTAATCTCAAAAAAGAAAAAAACCCATCTCTGTATTCACAAATTAAACAAAGGGTCATCGTTATTTCAATCTTATTTTCATCAGTCTGAGATTTTCATTATCATCGATAAAAAAAAATGGTGAAGCTAGCATCTGCAAGGGAATGCAGATTATATGGTTCTGGTTTAACTCGAAATAGATTTGAGTATATAAACGCGGGTTTGTATGTATTTGCAACAGTGATTCTTCTGTGTGGGTTTGTTGCTCAGCTGTCCCGAATAAGTGCTAAACCTGGATTGGTAATTTTGCTTATAGCTTTGATGTTGATAATGATGGTGAATGTTCATGATCTGTTTGCACATATGGCTGGGATTGATTATCGATTGCAGTTGATGGGGTATGATATACAGCTTGCACTCGTGGAGTTTGCTGTACCGATTGTGCTGGCTTTGGGATCTTTAATTTTCTTTTTAGGTATTCTGTTCGTCTTCATTGAGGTATTAACACACACATTCTCTCTCTCTCTCTCTCTCTCTCTATATATATATAAACTAGTGTTTGTTAAAAGTTCTAAAAGAGTTATAAGAATAGAATTTTAATCCGTTAGCCATGTAACTTTTCAAGGGTAGAAAATTACACTCAACAATGATCTGTCGGTCTTGCAGATCTGACAAGTTATTTCTTATATTGTGCTGTCGGATCTTGGACACCGACAGGACATTTTGTAAAAAAATTGCATTGTGTAAATTACAATGCTGTACCTCCATTAATGTCAAAAACCCCTTAAAGTGAAGCCTGTTAAAATGCATAATTAATTGTCTTCTTTCTCAGTTTTTTTTTTATTACTTAATTTTCTACTTTGATGATTCAGTTTAGCTGTATGAACTTCTTAATTAGTTTTAGTAAGCTTCTAAAAATGCACCATGTGAGCATTGCCGCATTGTTACTTGCTCCAGTGTATATGATTAGATGGTTACCAATTACTAAATGTGTTAACTTGTAATGAATTTCAGGAAGAAAAAGGATATAGTTACACTAGATTGGAAAAGCATGCTTTGAACTTGCTTATAGCAGGCACAATTTTATGGGTCATTGGTTCGATTCATAATGTATGCCAAATCTATGAAAGAGCAGATGGTCATGTTCAAATTTTGCAAGCGAGTGTTCAGATTCCTTTCTTAATGGGTAGCTTGTTGTTCGTGGTGGGCGCCATTCTCAATATCCATAACCTCAATAGCCATAACCACCTCGGCGGGTTGATTAGCTCTGGCTTGAGTTTACTTGTAAGTTCACTTTAATGCTCAAATTAACCATGATCTGCTACTTATTAAGTCTGTGTTTTATTTCTAAACAATTTTATTGCCAAACTTTACTTATTTAATATATCTCATTTAATATAAGTTCAGTTCTTTATAATAATTGAATTATGGAGATCGATGCTATATAGTCTTTTATGGAATTTCAGGCACGTAAATGTGCATCTCCACTAGTACAGATTATGATAGCTTACCTTCACATTATTTTTGGTATACATGCTTGATCAGGCTCTTCTCAAATGGGGCCACATGTGACATCTACTAGACCGAATATAGGATCATATAGGATCAAATTCATCAACCTCATAACCTATGAGATTCAGTGAATCGACCGATCAGAAGTGTACATGCTTTATTAGGTATACATGCTTGATTAGGTTCATATAGGATCAAATTCATCAACCCCATAACCTATGAGATCCAGTGAATCGACTGATCAGAAGTGAAGATTTGTTCAGATTTAGATTTTAAGGCATTCATCATATAATTCATGGGTCCATTATTCAGTAGAAAATATATCCATTTACGTCTGCTAAAAAAGTGACTATTACTAATATGCAAACACTGAGCATCATCTAGAAGCGTTGATTCTTGAGTTAGAAGATCTTTTTGGTGTTAATCATGGATCAATGCTCAAAAATTATCTTTGATTGTGCTTCTTTCATTTCTATGTGCAGGGGAGGAATTGGATCTGGTTGGGAATATTTGGCAGCTTATTGTTCTTTATTGGAGGGTTGACGAATGTGGTGAAGGTCTTCAAGATGCAACAAATGGATGGAATCAGGCTTGAGAAACTGCATGGTGGAGCACAGGAGCGACTCAATATGGAACGGGAAGGCCAGGTTCCTCTCATATTAGAAGAGCAAAGAAGGAGAAAGAAACAGATTGAAGAAGCAAGGCAGGCGGCGGCGGCAGCACCCATCCCCACTCCTTACAAGGATGTCCTTATCAGTCGATCTGAAGTATAAGATGGTAATTATCTTGGTACTTCAATTAATTCCGGATCAAAAAAATTAATTCCCTTCAAGAAGTTCAAATAATTTATTCTCATAGCTACTATGTCAATTAGGCATTAAAGGGGTCAGATTCAGGTTGGATCAGTACCCTGGTCCAAACCTTTTAGTTGCACTATATCCAGATCCAATAAGGGTCATAGTACTTGATAACATATGTATTAAGGATAATTGGGTTTCTCATTCGGACCCGCAACTAATTTGGGTGACAGGATCCTAAACTATATCTGAATTTTTGCGTCGATATCAGACGCAACCGCCCTATGCCCTAATGTGATCATTGTATGGTTCATTAATCAAATATTGTTTCTTAGTTGAAGTATTCTTAATAAGGATATAAACTCTATAGTATTATAGATTAATTGTTACTGAAAGCTCACAAGTATAGTAATTCCCGGGTGGATGATCGTAGTTCTGCTAAAGATTTTACCTGCATTTGAGGCAGTTGATATTTAAAATTAATTTTTCTAGTTCTTGTATTGGTTTCAGGCTTATGATTTTTAAATAGTTTCATCAGATTTTTGACTGTGGAATGTAACAGGTACTCTGATGATCCTACTCTGCCAAACGTGAAATGAAGCTGTCCAGGACATGGCTTATCTTGGACTGGTTTTTACCTCGACAAAAAGGTTTAAGAGTACTAAATTATTCAAGAGCAACAACAATCTGGTAACAAACCACATGTATGTTTTCTACATAATAGATATTGCTTTATTATCAACATTTAGGCTTCTCTTCTATAAATAAAGGTCGTTGACGTATGTTTCTTCGTCAATTTCTATGTTTTGGGGGATTGGCAACATAATTCCTATAACTTTATTAGATTTTTTTTCCCCTCCAAGGAGGTAGCGTAATCTTTCTGATTTCATCATATATATTTGAACCTTCTTTATATATTGAAGCTTTCTTTAAAAAAAAAAAAATTAGTATTATACGACTATACGAGTGCTCAAATTTAATTTACCCTGAACTGTCTAAGATAGATTCTAGTTGAAGCTAAATCTCAAAGAAATTGTGATATATTGGATCAAGTGATCAAATGTTCCCCCAACTTTACTAATAAAATATATGCCTTTGGGTAGTAAGATAAGTACTAAGAAGAAAGAATGTCAAAGGAGATTTTATGTGATATGGATATGGTTGAGATGCTTAAGCTGCTTTATTCCCTCTGCCAAGGTTATTAAGGGGCATTACTTGATATAGCTAGCCAGAGGAACCAACTCTATGATCGAAAGTATAGAAGGATTTGGTTTTGCCACTAACATCAAGTGCCAAAGATATGGAGGTCCCACCAGTTGACTAGTACAGATGTTTAGGTCTATATATAAGGTGGTTTTTGGTTCAAAACTTAAATGAGCCAACTAGTTAGTGTGTTGTAATATTGGTGTACTTGTGGAGATATATGTAATGTATCTTCTTGTCAGGGTTATAGGTTGTTCACTCTCCTTCAAGGGCTTCCAATCTCACCACCTTGAACCCAAAAAACTCTTGTAATTTATGTAGGAGTAGATGGGTATTAATGGTGAGAGAGAGAGAGAGAGAGAGAGAGAGAGAGAGACTAGGAAGACCTTGAAGGAGAATGGACAAGTTATGCCTTTGCTTATGCATGGGACTAGGGCATCATTTTCTCACACTTCTTCATGGGTAGGTTGCTTCTTGAGAAAGGAGTGGTGGGTATACTCTTCTTGATTTTATCTCCCTTGATTATTAGTTAATTAATCTCTATACCTGTCAATTTGACTGCTAATATATATGTTTTCTTTTCAATAAAATTTATATAAATTATATATTGAGCCAAAAGAATATTTACTCTATTTTTTTGTTCTTTTTTTTTTTTTTTGGTTATATGATACATTATGTTTCTTCAAGGGCAAGGATGCATTCATTATATGGTCCTTTTTTTTCACTTATGAAATGAAAAAATATGCCCTTTGGATTTTTACATAAATGGAAGCTCCTGGTGATTTCTTTGAACATGCCCTTTGGATACATCACATAATTATGTGTGAGCAGAGCTTGTGATTTCTTTGAATCTCTGCTTTAATCTCTCTTGTTTACCAAAAAAATCAGTTTCCTTTACTACACCAGAGAACCAGCGGCAAGACCTGATTTTGCTGATCCCATCAATAGATATGACAACAGGTGTTTATAGGAAATATCTGATCAATGAAGGATTGCCACGTAAGCATAGTAGATTGGTAGGTAAAGGCCACAAAATTATAGCAACTATTAGTAATACAGCTGTCTGTATCTTATTGGTGCAGAATTTTAAGTTTGTCCCAACAATTTGAACATTCTCCAATCAATGGTTCCCACCAGTTTGAGATGCCCATGATGCAATATTGTTCAGATTTTACACAAACATCTTCTTTGTGTATATAAGAATCACACAATATAAATTCTAAAACTATATAAACAACAACTATTAAGTTGTAACCTCTCCAAGAAATAACAAAATCTGATCTATTGAAGGCCTAGCATCAGGAGGGTTTATACAAGCCAAGGCAGTGTCCAATACTTGCAGGGCTTGTTTCCTTTTGTTGCCTTCTACAAAGAACTCAAAAAATTCAACCTTTCCTTCTTTTATCTCTTCCTTCTTTTCTAATATATAACTTATTTGAAATGGAGCTTTGGGTCCTCCTAGCATGTCCAACACCATTGCACCAAAGCTATAGATATCATTTTTTTGTGACAATTTTTCGGAGACGGGAACAACGGCGTCGACGTCTTCTTCCATTGTTTCCGGTTGTTTCTGCTGCAATACTCCGGGAACTTGTACTTGCTCCGCCAGTTGAACGAAACCGTAATCTGATAAACAGGCTGAGAAGTTGGTTTTTATTATGACATTGGAAGCTTTAATGTTGCCGTGCACATTTATTTGGAGATTTTTTTCGTTTAGAGGAAAGCGTCTATGGATGAAAGTAATTGCAGTTGCAACGTCAATGATTATTGCGAGCCGTTGATCCCAATCTAAAGGGGTGTGACCGAGCTCCCGAGCACCTGTAGGAAGAATTTCAGAAAACACATTTTAAGGAGGTTTTTTCTTGTGGCCGGGGTTCTAGTACACAATTAAGGTTTTGTGAAAGGGTTTTATGTTACTAATTTATAGATGTCTTTTTAATTTAGGAAGTGGTTCCCCTCTTCTTGTGGAGGCCAAATGGTGACAATGTGGACCCAGTAGTAATCAGCCTCAAAATGAGTAGTTTAAACTGACATTGCATCACAACCACTAGGATTGAATTTTCACCTGACTTTTGTAAATCTTTTATGTGTTTCATTTTTTTCTATTTTATTCTTACACTTTGCCGACACTTGCATGTGCATGTGGGCTATGTAGAGTTGATTCAAAGGTTAACAATAGTAATTTTCCCAACATGTTAGTTAATACAATAATATCGATCATTTTACAAAAATGATACGCAGTGCTTATGTGGCAGGATAGGACTGACTACTTTTTTCTCCTAAAAGTGTTTTAAAAGAGTTTCCAACCTACATAGCACTAGGACTTATCCTGCCACATAAGCATCAGGCACAACTTTTGTAAAGTGGTCGGTCCAAACAGCATTGTTATAGTTAATATTGGATGTTGAATAATCTCCATGTGGACCCATACTTCAGCGTAAATAGAAAATGCTAAAACGTACGCAAATTTTGGGAGATTCTCTTCCCTTAAACCCATCGTAAGGTTATTATCCCCTTGTGATTTGAATCACATCTTCGAATTCCGTCTTCCCCAAATTTCAAGACATGGACCACCTGTAAATCCCCCCAAAAGTGCGTACGTTGTAGCACCTCTCCAAAAAAAATAAGGCACAAATGCAAACGTACATGTAGAGGGCTCATCTTATATTAGATATTTTCCGAAAAACTGTAAGGTTCCTGAGAGATCAAAAGGTTTGGGCAAAGACCTTTTATTGTTAGATGCAATTAACCAATGGTATTTGTATTGGTCGAATTACAAATTTGCCTCGGGATCTCAAAATGGTCGACTGATTTTTTGTGAAGATGATATCATCACCATTAATATTATCGTCACCTGAAAAACATGCTCTAAAATTCCCTAAAAAACTGCCATTTAAAATTTAACTTTTGTTATATCGGCACTCACCATTGAGCAAGTCAGCAAGGCTCCCCATGGGAGAATAATCACAGAGAACGACTTTGATCCGCTTGGCATACAAATAAGCCCTAACCTGCACCAGATACTTACACCCTCCGCTAACATAGGCCAATCTCTCAATTCTCCTCCCAAACTCCTTCTTACTAATGGTTACCTTCCGAAACCGCTTTGCTGTGTAAACCACTTCATCACGCAAAACCACCTTTTCAGTTATCCCCAAACCACTCTCCCCCAACACATGTACGGACGACTTCAATACCTCTCTCAAACATAGGTTTCCCGTGTTCGCACTTCCACCACCATACTCACAGAAGTTCAATGGAAGATCACCCGTCAGACCCACGATGCAATCTTCATCTTCTTCGTTGTGAGACAGCGATGATTTGCTGCTACCTTCTCCGTATTTTTTAGCCCTTCTAATTTTTTTGTCTTTGAATGCTCTTGATAACATCTCAGAGCTAGCACTGTTTTTTTTTTTTTTTCCTTCTCAAGCAGGTTGGAGAGGTGTTGAAAAATGGTTTAATATTTTAGAGAGAAAGAGAATGGTGGGGGATTTGAAATTAGGGTTTTGGATTGGTGTGTATGTTTGGGTGTGTTGATTGATTCATGGGGAGTGTCGAATTTGATGTGGAGTTGTTCGTTTGTTTCAGAAGAACCAAAGGTGGAATCCATTGGAAACCTCTACGAGATGATGACCTTCAACAATTTTTGGACGGTGGCCGATTTTATTCACCCATGTTAGAGTGGGTGAACAAACCACCACTATCTAATGGTAAGGAGTGGGTAGTGGATATAAATCTCCAGTTCTCGACTGTTTTGATGGTATGGTTTTGTTCACCAATGTTAAAAGTTGGTGAACAAAATCCCAATTATGGGATCCTGTATTCTAGGAGATGAGCTACGTGACGAAGGGCCCACTGGTGTATCTCCTGCAGCTGGATTTTGTTTGCAAGTGACTTAAAAAATACAATAAAGCTTTTTGGCCCACCCATCTTACAAAACAAATGCTAGATATTTATGTGGCAGTGTGGAACCTACCACTTTTCCCGTCCCAAAAGTGTTATGAGGGGGTTTTCAACTTATGTGACAGTGGGACCCACATGCCACATAAGCCATCTGGCATTTGTTTTGTAATATGATCGGGCCAAACAGCAGCGCTGTAAAAAATATGATGGGTTATTTTTTAGAAAAATGCTGTAATGCCCGCACTTTTTCATCCTGCACTCCAACTTATTTCCATTTTATAGGGGCTCTCCAAAATTTTATTGACAGGTCCCAATTATAAGCACACTCAAAATTGTGTTTGTTGTTGGCATTTCCTTATTATGGTCAAATGAGTTTGACCTTTTGACTTCCCTCCAAAACCTTAAAATACCCAACCAGAGGGTTTTGTGTTGTTTCTTGCTCATACGGTTAGAGAGAGAGAGAGGGGTGTAGAAAAAGGAAGAAGAAAATGAAAAAGAAGGCGAAGAGACATAAATTAACAGTTCCATCTTAAATGCACGGGTGCATATAATAGGTAGTTCGGTATTGGATTGGATTGCATAAATCGGCAGTCCAATGACGATTTGAAACAATTAAAACTGCAGTTCGGTGCCAGATTACTTTTAACATTTTTTTTTGGGTGCTGTTAAAGGGGTTCTCAAAAATGTTAGGGGGGTGGACAAGTTAAATGGACTTTTAACTCAAAATCAGCTTTCTAATTTTTTCCTACTTTTTACTAAGGGGGTGGTGTGGGTGTAAATTAAACTACCACCTCCAACCCCCTTTCTCTCTCAAACACGTTATCTAATTCTCCATTAAAAAATTTTACTTTTTCTCTCTTTCTCTCTCCCAAACTTCTCTTAAATTATTCGACCACCAAGAATCGAAGTCGTTATTGGCGGAAAACTCTATGAAGGATGAAGAAGTTCAAGAAGGGACACCATTAATGGAGGAAGATGAATTGAAGCAAAGTTCACCATTAATGGAGTCCGAAAAACCTGAATATTCTTTTTCGGAGGGTTTAGGTTTCTCAAATCCAATGAAAATCTCTGAATCAAATAGTAATAAGGTAATAAGACTAATTCATATG